>PVJO010013664.1:0-51471 GCA_004026905.1 Hystrix cristata
AAGACTTAGCTATTACAAATTGTGCTGCTATGAACATGGTTGTGCATATATCACTGTGATATGATGATTTTAATTCTTCTGGGAAGATACCCAGCAGAGGAATAGCTGGGTCAAATGGAACCTCTAGTTGTAGTTTTCTGAGGAATCTCCACACTGATTTCCACAGTGGTTGGACCAGTCCACATTCCCACCAACAGTGGAGGAGGGTTCCTTTTTCCCCGCAGCCCCGCCAGCACTTGTTATTGGTTGATTTCTTGATAATAGCTATTCTAGTGCAGGATTTTTATTTCAGTAAAATATTGGTTTCATTTTTGCATATAACTTGACTGTAATTTTATAAGCAAAATTGAATATAAATATTTAATACTTTATCCAGATAAAATTCACATACTACAGAACTCAGCTATAAATTGTGCTTTTGAGGATGGTCCCAGGTGTGTGCGACCATCACCGTTACCCAATTTCAGGACTTCCCATGGCCCGAGCGGAACCCCAACCCATCAACAGCTGCTTCCCACCCACCCACTTCCCGCTCCCTGGCAATCACTGATTTGCTTTCTGCTTATGGATTTGCCTCTTCTGGACGTTTCATATACATGGAAACATACAATGCTTTCTTATCTCCCACAATGTTATCAAGTTCACCCATGTTACAGCATCTATCAGCAGGTATTGATTACCTTTCTAGAGCCAATGGTTTGCCAGAGAGCAGATTTAATACAGTACATTTATAAGTTACAATAGTCACCCATACGCCAAATGCAAGAAGAGTGCCAAATGTCTACCTATGCGTTGGAGACCCAAAGATCCAATGAAGGGCTGGGAGCCCATGACACTGTCCGTGTATGTCCATGTCTACAGATGATGACTGAAGACATCTTTACTGGAACCAGAATACGCTGCTCACAGCAGAGATGAAGACCAGAGCTCCCCTGAAGCAGCAGCAGCCATCCTCAAGAATAGCAAGGACCTGAGCTCCTTCCGTGACGAGGGCAGCCAAGCTCCCTTCAGGAGAACCAGCCTCAGCAGATCTTCTCCTGGGAAACACCCTACAACTATCTTCCACTCCCATTCTCCTTTATGTCGCATTGGCAACAACCTTCAGGTGGATCTTCTATGCCCAGAACCACACAGTCCAGCTGGACGTTCCTGCTCAAGTTGACCACAGTAATAAGTCCACCACACAGTATGTCATTCCTTTTAAAAGAAAATAGTTATATGGCATTGATATACCACATTTTCTTTATCAACTCATCAGCACTGATGTTTGGGTTGTTTCTGCTTTTTCACTATTATGAATAAGGCTAATATGGATATCTATGCACAAATTTTTGCGCAGGTATATGTTAATAATTATCTCTGATGTTCTATTAGTTACCTGTGAGTCCTATCATAAGTTACCACAGTAATTTAAAACAGTACAATTTTATTTTCTTAAGGCCTACAGTTCAGAAGTCAACATGGATCTCACTGGGCTAAAATCCAGGTGTGGCACAGCTGTGTTCTCCATAAGAGGCTCTGGGAAGGGTCCTTCCCCTCCACTTTCCAGCTTCTAGAAGCTGCTCACATTCTTTGGCTCCTGGCTCCCCTTTCCCACCAGCAAGCCAGCAATGCTGAACAGAGACCTTTGCATGCTGCTGGCTGTGGGTCTCCTACTCCTGTGTCCTTCTAAGGACCATGGTGACTCATCAAGCCCACCACCCAATCCAGGAGAATCTCTGTATTTTAGGGTCAGTGGATTAGCGATATGAATTCCATCTGCAGTCTTGATTTCCTTTTGCCACATGACAAAACACTTTCACAGTTTCTAGGGATCAAGGTGTGTCATCTGTGGAGGGCACCATTCTGCCTACCACAGGTGTACACCTTGGATGGGATTTTTGAGTCATATGGTAACTCAATCTCTAATTTTTATTGAGAGACTGCTGAGTGTTTTTCTAAGCAACTGCACCACCCTACATGCCCCACTAGCAATGCATGATAGCTCCAGTTTTCCCCATCCTCATGTACACCTGTTAAATCTGAGTTTTGATTCTGCCATCCTCATGAGCACACGGTGGTGTCACACTGTGGTTTCTATCTGAATTTCCCTGACTGATAACGTCGAAATTATTTTCACACACCTAATGTCTAGTTTTATAGCTTCTTTGTGGAAATATCTATTCAAACCCCTTTCCTTTTAAATTGGGATTCTTGGTTGTTTATTATTGAACTGCAAGAATTCTTTACCTTTATCCAATCTATGATTTGCAAGTATTTCCTCCCACTCTGTGGCTTCTTTTTTCACTCCTTTGGTGATATCCTTAAACCACAAAAGCTTTTGATTTCTATGATGTTCAATTTATCTATTTTTTCTTGTCACTTGTGCTTAGGTGTTATAGCTAAAAAACCATTGCTCAACCCCAAATCATGAAAATTTATTTCTGTTTTCTTCTAAGAACCTTATTGTTTTAACTGTCACTTTTAGTCTACAACCTATTTTGAGTTAATTTTTGTGTATAGTGTTAGGTAGACAAACTTGGGTGTTCATTTGATTCATTCCTTTCCTCCCATGGTAGTGAAAGGGGTGCTGTGTGTAGAAAATGTCTTTAACACTTGGCCTAGGGTCATCCAGATGTGATATCAGGCCCCTCTCAGGCACGGCCTTCTTGAGTCACAGGAATAGAGCAGGGATTTGCAAAGCCCGCCGGGGCATCTCATTCCCCAGTTTTCCTCGTAACTGCTTTGCGCTGCCTTTGCTAGCACTAAGGAGCATCGCTGACTCACAGCTGTGGTGTTAAATTACTGCTGCTGATTGTCTTCAACAAACACCCAAAGGATGGAGCTGTAAGCCCGTAACGAGCTCTGCAGCAGATGAAGTAAGTACAATCGCCTAGACTGGAGCTTTTCATTGAGCATGAGAAACACGGCAACAGTTTTCTGGGCTTTCAGGAAACCTCAAGGCTGTCTGGCCACCCCATGGGGCTGCGGGGCGCCCGCGTTCAGGGCCAACACAGTGGCAAGGTGGCTGGTGTTCAGGATCACTGTGGAGCTGCAGAGAAAGGCAGAAGAATGGGGCCCCGTGAAGGCTCCCGAGTTTCACGCTCTTAGGGATTTATCCACTTTTCTGGAATCAGGTTGTTGACACTTAATTTCCAAAGTTCTGACAATTTTAGTTGGAAAAATTCTTGCCAGCATTCTTCTTGCTTTCACGGGGAGAATGGAGTTTGGAAGTCCTTCTGTCGTGCCAGGAGTGCTTTTGCATCCCAGAATTTAAGCAAAAATCATGGAAGAACGGGACTAAACCCATATTATGTTAAAAATGCTGTTTTTCATCAACATCGACATTCATGTTCCCCACGTTAACTTCTCTGAGATTGAAATGCATCTTGCCGCCACCCTTCTCCAGTCTGCACTCCTGAGGACCTTGTCCCTCTCGACGGCGGACGTCAGAACCGAAGACCACACCGGCTGCTTAGGAGACAAGCCTGGAGACACCAGCCAGGGCTCCACTGCGGCTGCTGATGGAGCACCGGAAAAGGGTGGAAAATCAGAGAAGTGGGTGACTCATTCAGAAGGTGCTTCCAAAGCGAATGACTGTGAATACTACAAGAATAATCCAAACACCCAGTTTCACCTATATCCTGCTTTTCTGTATATTCCAGGGTGATATGTAATGAAAAATATGCCTAAGTAAGTCTAAATCTTTTCCAAGTTTTAAGTTACTATAGTTTGTATAATGTAAGCACAGACTTAGTTTTATTTTTAATTGATATATAAAATTTGTACGTATTTCAGGGGTACCATGTAATGCTTCAATACATGCTGTATTGTGTAATGTTTAAATCAAGGGTTAGTGTATCTGTCTCCTCAAGCGTGATTTCTTTTTGGTGCAACATTCAAAATCCTTCCTTCTTGTTTTTTGAAAGATACAGTACATTATTATAGCCCACAGTCACCCTGCTGCAGAAAAGAAAGCTAGAATTTCTTTCTTCTATCTATAGTTTAATATCCATTGAGCAATTTTCCCCCGTTTCTCTCCCCACGACTCTTCTCTGCCTTTGGTTACTATCATCCTGCTCTCAACTTCCGTGGGATTAACTTTTTTTAGATTGCACATGTAAGTAAGATTATGTGGCATTTGTCTTTCTGTGCCTGGCTTGCCTCAATTCCTCTTGTCCCGTCCATGCTGTTGCGAATGACAGGATTTCACACATTTTATGGCCAAACGGTATTCCATCGTGTATGTTGCTACATTTTCTTTACTCATTCGTTTGTTGATGGACGTTTAGGTTGTTTCCATTTTTGGCTACTGTGAACAGCACTGCAATAAACAAGCAAGTGCACACCGGGTGCAGTGGTGCGTACCTCTAATCCAGCACTTTGGGAGGCCAAGGTAGGAGGATCACAAGTTCGATTCCCACCTGGGCAACTAAGTGAGACCCTTTCTCAAAATAAATAAAATGGGCTGGGGATGTGGCTCAGACGCAGAATGTCCCTGGGTTTGATCCCCAGTACCACCTACCCACAAAAAAATTCAAGCATAAATATCTCTCTGACACAGTAATGTCATTCCCTCTTTCTATATGTGCAGCCAGTAGTAGAATCGTCGGGTCATATGGTAGCTCCACTTTTAATTTTCCGAGGGAGCTCCACACTGTCTCCTACGGTGGCTGTAGTAACTCACGTCCCCACCAGTGGTGTGCAGGGATTCCTGTTACCCACCTCTGTGCTGGGGTCTGTTATTTTGTTATTTGCTAATAACTACTCCTACCGAGTGAAGGCGACATCTCACTGTAGTTCTTATTTGCAGTTCCCTGATGACTAGTAATGCTGAGCATTTTTTCACATACTTGTTGGCCATTTGTATATCTTATTTGAGAAATGTCTGTTTAGATCTATTGCCTATTTTAAAAATCAGGTGATGATGATAATGGTGGTTGTGATTTTCCCATTGAGTTGTTTGAGTTAATTACATGTTCTCCATACGTACCACTGGACAGATATAAATTTGCAAATATTTTCTCCCATTCCAGTTTGTGTCTTCCCTCTACTGATTGTTTCTTTTGCTGTGCCAAAGGTCTTTAGTTTCACACAATTCTAATGGCCTGTTTTTTTGTGCCTTTGCTTGTTGTGACTTGAGGAATCTTATCCGAACAGCTTTGCCCACTGCAATGTTCTGAACTGTTTCCTTTGTGTTTTCTTCTAGTAGATCCGCTGTTTCAGGTCTTACATTTCAGTCTTGAATCACTGTGAATTACTTTTTCTGTGTTCTGAGAATCAGCATTCCAGCATCACTCTCCTGCATGTGGATGCACAATTTTCCCAGCACGATTAACTGAAGAACCATCTTTCCCCAGCATACACTCTCAGCACCTTTGTCAAGGTCAGTTGGCTGCATAAGCGCAGGTGAAAATTCAGATTCTGTTCTATTGATGATTTAATTTTAAAGCTCCTGTAAACATGTGAAAAGTTGGTGAAATTAGTAATATATTTTAATTTAAACAAGATATTTAAAGTATCTGTTCGAAGTGTAATTACATCAAGTTACAGTTTTGGAAGTCCAACCCGTGTTTCCCACTTCCCATCCCGCTGAGATGGTCACACCCCGACTGCCCAGGCCCACATGTGGCTCACGGTGACTGCCTCACATGCACGCCTGAGTGAGGTGCAGGCCTCTGTGCAATCAGCATTTTCCTCTGTAGTGGGAGGCAAAAGAGTGCTGCCTCCTATAATGAATTATGTCTTAGACTGGGTGGAATGTGGTGAATATATTGGCTTTTAATATTTGTTTACTTATTTGTTTTTTGCAGTAAAGGGTCTTGCATGTGCGAAGCAACTGCTACTGAGCCCCACACCAATATTAGGATTTTTTTCTTTTTAAAGAGCTTCTCTTTTTAAACTATTGGCACATAAACCTTCTGCATATTTCTGCAGTACACTGTGATAATTCATTGCGTGCATTTGATCTGTTACCACCAACTTGAGGCTGAGCATCACGACCGGTCTGTCCCGTGTAACACATCAGGAACTGCACACCAGCACGCTAGCCAGTAGCGAGAACAGCCTGAGGGAATCGCGACGGTGAGCAAAATGTCACTATTTTTCCTGCCTTTGCGGACTTGAACACACCCTGTGCCGAGGTGCTGAGATTGGGTGTGCCTATCTGGCCTCAGCCTGCCTGCGAGAAGGTGGTCACTGGGGACCGCCGCTGGGTGCCTGCGCCTAAGTCAGCTTCCTGGGAAGATGGTCCTTTAGGACAGGCAGCTCATGGCTCTGCAGAGCCCTTTCCCCGTGACCCCCGGTGTCCCCACACATCTGTTTGCCCCGTGGCCGGCAGATGAGCCCCTGCGTGGTCACGAACCCGAGTGATCAGTGTTGTCATCTCTTTAGACGGTCGCTCTTTCTCGGTTGGGATTCTTTCATCTCTTCTCTCCTGGGTATTTTGAGACTCGTCCCCACGGTGCTGCAGGACACTGGCCTACCCTACTCTGCTACCCCACCCCTCCCTCAGCCTCTAGTGACCCCCATTCTACTCTCTACTTCTGAGTTCAGCTATCGTGGTTTCCACACACGAGCGAAAACACACAGGATTTGTCTTTCTGTACCAAGCTTATTTCACTTAAAATGTTCTCCGAGAACACAGAACGTCTCATGACTGGTGTGTGCACCTTGTGCAGGGGCCGGGCTGGTCTCCGCTGTGTCTCTCCAGCTTCAGTCTATGTGCTGCCAGAGTGAGCATGAAGTGTCAAGTCTTCGATCACGTGCCGGGAAGGGGATTCAGGAGAGGCGGAGCTTCATCATGGGAAGTAAAGCGGCGTCTCTCACGCGCAGAGCGGGACGGCGTGTACAGGCCTCCCGTCAGAGCTCGTGAGTACTGGCGACGCGGCGCCTCAGCTGTCAGCACCTCTGGATGTCCTCCTCCGGGTTTCCCAAGCCGCTGGGGGCTCTTCCAGGAAGGGTGCAGATGGGAATAAAACAGCTGGAAATCATCCCTCTTCTCTTCGCTCAGCATTGTCTCACTTGGATTCAATTTATATTTTTATGAGTGAATGTTTGCGGTACTGTGATGATCACATTCGTTGTAGAGAGTTGGTGCGTGGACAGGACACATTTTAATCCTCTTTCCCTCCCTTCCCTTCCTCTTTCTTCGGGTCCCTCCGTCTCTTGGTTCCTTTCTCTTTTTTGCAGAAGCTCTGTGGTTTTACAAATATGCAAAGACATGCTGCAGTCTTCATCCTCTTTCCCTTCACTCTCGGGCCGGTGGGGAAGCCGGCAAGGACAGGAAGAGATGTAGCATCTTCCACTTTTCTTGGCCTTGACTTCCAGTCAGGTTCTGACCTGGGGCCTCCTTCCTCTCCGGCATCCCTCGGTGTCACTGGGACTGGGGGAGCAGAGCCGGTGGGCGTCCGTTATTGTGACTGTGTCCAAGCGCTACGCAGCGACACTCCTTTCCCTGAGCTGCGACGGTCCGAGACGCTGGCTCCTGTAAGACGAGGCCTGACCCTGGTGGGCGCATGCAGTTCAGGGCCGTGTCAGCGCCCTGGGGATTTAGAGGATGGAAGCGCCTTGGGGAAAGCCCACCGATCCTCTCTGTAAGTTTCACAGCTCAGTTTCTCACACTATCCAAAGTACCCTCCTGTGCTGCCTCATGACAGTGGAGAAGTGGTGGGACATCCTGAAAAATGCAAAACCAGGTGAGTTTCTGATTGTGCAAATTGTATACAGTACATTTGCTCAAATGTGGATGGTGCGGCCATCACACAACCGGGCCTGTGGTGCAAAACAGTCCTGTGTGCAATCTGTTAGTTGCTACTGTGTGGTCTGTGACTGGGCTCCCGCCCGGGCAGGTGTACAATCTGAGGACCCGTGCGGGGCTCTGCGGAGCACGGACCTGGAAGTCAGACAAAGACCACGAGGCTGGCCGCCCTTCCTGCTGTGCGGTGGCAGACTGGCGACGTGACTCTGACCCCACCCCTCCCCAGGGCAATTCTGGAGTCTGTGCCAGCCCAATGCAGTCAGGATGGCGGTCCGCTAGCCTTCTCCACAAAGGCCCAGATAGTGGACACCTTTCGGCCAGCCCCAGATCTGTTTGCCTCAACTACCTTGCTCTGCCCTGGAAGCATGAGTGCTGCCACAGCCAGGGAAGGGAACGAGCCTGCCACGTTCTCACCCCAGGATTCCTGCCCCTCTGTGCCCTGAGTCCCCCCTGCCCCTTGGTGTAGACTGCTTTCTGAATGAATGACACCGGAGACCCCTGGCAGGCGTCATGTGCTCCCCTGCTTCCCCACCCTTCTCAGCAATCTTCTCATCAGACTTGGAAACCATCTAGGGTCCAACTCAGTGGTAGCGCAAGCAGGACGTCGCTTCTGTCCCCACATGACCTGACGCCCACTGGAGCTGCCCAGGACCTTGAGAGATCGGACCACTCAGCTCCTGCCTGGCAGAGGTCCAAACTCAAAACACCGACTGTGGTTTCCACTGACTGTGGACCACTGTGGATCGCTGCGGATCACCTTTGCGAAGCTGAAAGATTCAAGGTGGACGACTGTAAGGATCCAGCGTCTAGGCTGGGCCAGCTGTGCCTCCCCCTTCCTCTCTGAGGCCTGGCTAACACAGTTCTTCTTTCCCGGAGCCCTTCCCACAGCACCCAGATCTCAGAGGGACCAGTCCGTGTGGCCCAGGTGTCCCCAGGGCTCGTTCACCCCACTGCCACCACAGGGCCTCACAGAGCCCTGCCTGGCTCTTCCCCTTCCAGTTGGCTGAGCCCACTGGGTATAATTACCTGCAAAAAGCCCACAGTCGGTATCTGGTGCGGAAGAGTGACCTCCCCAAGGGGATGTTCGTACTGTCTGACCGCAGAAGCCCAGGTGACAGAGGCCACTGTACTACCCAGGAGTTCATGCCCGTCCTCACACCAAGCCCCGCAGCTTCCCTTATGTGCGGATTCCTGTCTGTCCAACGAGAAAAGGACAAATGACCGAGAGCTCCTTTCCAGGCTACCGGCCAACCACCCCCTTCTGCAGCAGGGCGGAATCACCAAGGCCCATTTGCCACTGGGGTGGCCCAGGCAACTGCTCCCGGCTTTCCTCTAGCAACGTGTGTGTATGTGTTCTGTGACTGAAAGTCCGCACAGGCTGGCAAGAGTCATCAATTACTAAGGGCAAGAATGAGCTAGGACACTTGGTCCCTAAGTCAACATCAGGGCGTGTGAGCCTAAAATACGCTTTCCTCTCGGTCCTGCCACTTCCATTCTGCTGCACGTGACAAGGAACCAGGCAAGAAGACCCTGGCGGCCACCCTGGCCCTGCCCAGCTGGGGCGGCGGTGCTGACACTCTGAAGGGTGCGATCCCTGCTCATGCCCTTCAAGCTCCTGATCAGATCTGGGTTCCGTGCTCATCAGTGCCCATTTCTCTGCTACTTACGCTCGTGTGCGTATAACTCCTACAAATCAAAATAGAACCCTCTAGACAAGTGAAAACATGTTTTATTTACAAGAAAAGTCTGTACATTGTATACACATAAAAATATACAAAACCAAAATAGAAAATATCAAAGTGTTAAAATGTGTACAAACACTTTTAAAATGCAACTTCTGAAAAACCTCAAGCCTTAATTAATTGGAAGGGTACACATTTCATTTTAAAAATTATCATACAAGAAAATTCCCAAAGCTGTTACAAAAGTTCACTGGTTTCTACTGGAAGGATTTTATAAGTACTTTATCCAGAGCAAAACAGGACGCATGTTATAAATGCTAGATTTTATCACACCAATGCATTTACCCAGTTAGGCTATTTTCTATGGAACCAATAAATGTTTCTTCCCTTGATCTTGTAAAAGCCATGAGCTAGCGATAAACTTCGAAGTTCAGAGCTACAATCAGGCTTTTGATGAAGATGCGCTATTAGGTAGTGATCTACCTCTATAGTACCTTTAAAATATTTCTGTTACGGGTTTTTTTGTTGCTGTTTATCATAGTCCAGGGTGTAGAATGTGTGTACGGAGGGGGACCATACTTTTAGTAGGAGGATGTATAACATTTGTTTCCTTCTCTTAAAAAATTAGTGTTTGCATAATTTAAAATTTTACTGTAACGGTTACATCCTAAAAAGTTAATGAAAAAGACAATATAAAACCAACCATGTGTGTAGATATGTGTATATACAATTATATAACTATATCTACATGCACACTTTTATACTAAGAACTATATCAATGTCTTTAATTCTGTAAATTTCATTAACCTGAACTTGTACAGAATATACTGGATTATTTTCCTCTTACTAAAAGACTTCATTTACTTAATAAAACAAGAATCAGAACTCACATTTTACTTCCTTGAGCTATCAGAGGAATCCCTTTCATTCCCCAAGTGTTTCAGTAACGCCTGGGTGAGCGAATTGTGCAGAGTAATTTCGTAATGGAAACATCCAGACTATCAAAGCAAGCTGAGCCTCGGGCCGTGTTGCCAAGCAGTCAGTTTCCAAGCAGAGCTGCCTCCGTCGGCTGCGTGGCACAGGGTGAGAGTCTGGACCATCGAAGATCAGAAATGGAAGCACACCGGGACGCTGTGTGTCCCACGTATTCTGTCCCCTCTCTGTGTCTGCCCACAATCCCCAGCCCCACGCAACCCGCTTTGTCTTCCCACAGCTAAGTGTAAGGGGACCAGGTGCGCCGTGTCCTCCCATCCCTGGACAGCTTCCATCAAGTCACTGGCGCTCATGACATCCTTCGGTCACAGACCGTGGCCCGCCTAAGATGGGTCCCACTTTGTCCATCCAGACAGCCGGCCTCACCCAGTGGACAGAGGGTCTCCCACCCAAAAGGACATTTAGAAAACACGGTGGGGAAATCGAGGTGCAGGTGGCTGCCACTACTGGTCTCCACAAAGACGGAGGGAAACGACCTTGGAGTGCAGAGGACTGTGACCCTGGCCAGTGCTGACAGTGCAGAGCAGCACCTGAGGCCTCCAGGAGGGACACGAGGATCTCTGAGCTCCTCTCCTCCAAGGGCCAGAGGTCCGAGAAGGGCAGAGGAGCTGGGTCAGTGGCTGCTAACCGCTCCTGGAAGGCCGAGCGCGCCTTGGACCTCAGCACCGTGCACACGGGAAGCCGACGATGTCTGAGGAAACCTTGCCCCCATGCCTCCACGGGTCTCACTGCGGCATGTGCTTTTAACTGAGGCCTGTCGGCCGGCGCTGCCTTCACGTGTGCGCCACGTTGCCTCAGCGTTCAACCGACTCTGCTTCCAAGAGTCTTTAAGGCCATAATAAACTCAGAAATTTTAATTCAATTTCCTTTACCAGACTTTCTTGTCACTCCATGAAACTGCAAGTATTCTTTTGTAAATACAAGCACTGGGCAGCCTGCTATTAAAAACCTTTGAAGTGTTTTCTGGAGCCTTTGAACTTGAATATCTACATTGACCCCCATCAATTATCTGCTAACCAAATTCTCATGCTGCCAAAACAGGCTGTCCTGGAAAATAAGGATGCCCAGAAGTGAATCCACTTGGAAGACTATAAAAGGGATTTTAGGGGTTGGGGATTTAGCTCAGTGGTTAGAGCGCTTGCCTCACAAGCACAAGGCCCTGAGTTCTAGCCCCAGCACAAAAAAAAGGGGGGGGATTTTAATAGTTGCAGGCATTTAAAATGGCAAGCTTGGAAGATCTACGAAGATCCCCAGGCTTCGGGAGAGAACTCATCCAGGCAGCAGCTCCTGGCTGCCTCCCTCTGGAGCTGGGGAGTTCCTACCCACCTAAGTGTGTGGCTGAAACTTCGCTCTTTCAGGACGTCAGGGAGAAGCAGGGCTGGACAGTGTCTACTCAGACATAATTCAACACATCAGACAAAACCATCCGCCCCCCCCCAAGAGACTTGGTAAGGAAACTCCCCGGATGGACTTTTATTAGATAACATCTAGGAAATGGAAACTTCCCACTGCTCACTTCTCTACAGGAATAAGGGGATGCTTGCTCTTCTGCTGCGTGGAGTAACCACAGAGAAGCTGCCAGACTCACTAAACCACTCCTGCTTGAGGAAGCCACCCCAACACACTGGCGCGAACCATCCAGAAACAAAAGCCTTTTCCACTAGACTCTCCCCACAGTCACACACCTTGCAAGGGAGACTACCTTTAATTAAGCTGCTGTTGTCACTGCCCAAAGACTTAACTGTGCCACTGAGATACATTTTGACTCGATACTGGAATAATAGCATGTTTAATTAAGGTATTCTGAAATGTTTCTGTTGCACCACCAAAAATTGCTGATGTATCAATGACAGAACTTGAGGTTAAAAACCTGAGTATTGCTACCAGGCTGGGAGGAGCATCTCCCTGCCTGCCTCTCCATCTGGACAGGTATGGATTTTCCTTGTTAAAGAGCAATGCTTTCACTGTTTTTATTTAATTTTATGGCTTTGTCACGCTGCTGGCAGAAAACACACCTGTGAAAAACCAGGATCAGGATCTGAAACACATGTCAGTAGGAAGAACTGGTGAGAACTGGGTGCACATCACTGTCGGTTTCTAGCAGCGATAAAACGCTGCAGGAAATCCCCGTAAGAGACCCATGTCGCTCCCCTGCAGCCTGGGGCCGGGATTCTGATGTCCTTCCTTCCAGTGTGGAAAGACAGAATGTCCCCTGGGACTCCTTGCAGGGCCACACCACTGCCACATGTAGCACCTGTCGGTGGACCTGCAAGCCGGGGGCAGAAGGTAGGAAAGCCTCCACCTTGGACTTCTCAGGCCGCCCTGCAGCTGGAGACGCCCCGCACCCCCTGGGTGGTCTTGCGGGATGCTGCCCGTGACTGACTGTGGTTCTGAAATACTGCAAGGCACAGAGGCCCTCCTTGGGCTGCCATCAGGGATCCGGCCGCTTCTTGGACCGGCCAGGTATCAGAACTCAGTCCTGAAACAGGGAGCCAAGCATACAGTTGGCAGGGGAAGTGGAGACGGATGCAAGACTGGGCACTCGCCCGTCTGACCGGACCTGGGGAGGTTTCTGCTGTGTTGCATGTCCGCATGAGAACTCAGGACATTCACCAGAAAATCGAGGAATTTAAGAACGGCTGTGTGCACCGGTGACAACTCCGGGCTGACCTCCACTGGCTGCTTCCACACAGAAACCCTCTCCTGTCATCAGCAGCACCAGCAAAGCCCAGTGCCCAGAAACCCAGAGAAAGGGCATCCCTGGCCCAGGAACGCCAGCACTTAGGAGGTATCGGGCCCAGGGTTTCCAATCCAGCCTTTTTATTTTTTGGCTCTTTCTTCTTTTATTTAAAATTCCATTTCTATACTCAAAGCACTAAAAATACTCAGTGGCTTGGGACAGAAGGATTCTCGTGGCCACCACTACACTACAGCACGAGACTCCACATGATACCGTCTAAGATCTAGCTTCAAGTCTTCTCTGTGACTCTGAGGACGGCAGTAGCACCTTAGTGCATGTGGGCTCCCGAGGTCCCTTCCTAAGAGCGTGCGTCCCTGGGGCCTGGCGCGGGGCACCGTGCCGCCCTGAAGCCGGGCAGCACCGCCTTGCCCTTGCGGCGCAGGTCGGCCTGCGAGCCTGTGTTGAGGCGCTGCACCAGGAGCTTCTCGAAGAGCAGCGGGTGGTAGGCGCCCAGCGTGCAGGCCGAGTCGTAGTACAGCTCGTGGTAGTGGCAGAGCTCTGTCTGCCGCACGGACGGGATGTACTCGTACACGTGCACCTCGTCGCACATGGACATCATGACAACGATGCCTAGAGGGGAGAAAGGGGACCGGGTGAGCAACGCCAGGGAAGAGCCAAGCTCGTCTGAAGAGGCGCAAGGCAGCGCCCCACCCTGGCCAGAGACACCTGACTTCCGGCTGTCTTTACATTTGCAGCGTCACAACTTCCCTTAGGGGGCGTGTGTGCTTCATGGGTATGAGGTGTGTGGACGTGGAACTCTGTGCAAGGAGACCTGGTGTCGCCTTTTGCTCCCCAACAGGACACTGTCTGGTGGGCGTTCTGGGGGGCCAGGTTTCCTTGGCTTGTGGTTGGGTGAGGATGGCTCTGGGGCATCTCACAGCTGGCCTTGCGACTGGCCCGGGCTGCTGGCTGACTCGGGGCCTGTGTTCACAGCATGCACGCCGCTGGTTAATGCGCGCTCCACCGTGTATCCCGAGCTTCCATATTTGGGGATTCAGAGAGAAAATATTTGGAAAGAAAACTGCATCTATTCTGAATATGTCCAGGTATTGTCTTGTCATTATTCCCCAAACTGCTACTTCTGTGACATTTACATTGCACAACATATTTTAAGTCACCTAGAGATGATTTAAAGTACGTGGCGGAGGTGAACTTCAGCCTCGAACACCTTAAAATTTAAGTAATAGCATAATCTGTCCCACAAGTTTACAAGGCAGCCAGTGATGGTGTGGATGCACGGGTTGGTACAGAGACACTTTCAACGGGAAGGGAAAAAACTACTTACAATTCACTGGTTATATGTGAAAGGTGGACAGGGAGATTTATGATGCCAAAGGAGAATATTTAGTACTTTAAACTGTTTTTCAATCAGTGTGGTTAATTCACTCGGCATATGCATATTTTGAATTCTAATTTTCTTAAGGCTGTTAACACATAAATTTGCATTTAAATTCAGACTCTGTCATATAATAAAAACAGAAAATCATTATTAAATGTGGTTAAACCTATACATCAGTTTTTCTAAGTCTTTAGTAGCACTTAGCAGTTCCCAGAAAGCTGAGGAATAAATTTCTTTGTATTCTGCAGAAGGAACTGGGTTGTCGTCCGGGTATGGAGGTGTGGAATAGTGCTGTGTAGTTCAGAGTGTGGGGTGAAGGACCATGCTAGCAGGGAGGCAGACCTGGGGCAGAACAAAGCCCACATGTTGTGGGAACCTCGTCGATTACCTTTGACATCTCTCAAGCTGGGCTCAAGGCAAATCATTGGGATTTAGATAAACTTTGTCTTAAAAAATAATTAAGCCTAACTAAAAAACTCAGCTCTATATTTGAACATGGAGGCAAGCCATGGCCATCTTAGGATGTCCTAAATGTCATGTGGAAAAAGATTTCTGATTGCTACCACTGGTACCCCCCAGGAGGTACTATGGAGTCCCCAACACAGCGCTACGCTTCAAGATTTGCCCCCAGGATCTGCACACAGCTGCACCCATGGGTACATTTTCTTATGGCAAAGGATGCAGGGTACGATCAGCAGGGGAAGGTGCGGAGAGGAAGCCCGGGGAGGCTAGGCACGAGCTCCCCAAGCCCTCTGCCCCAGTCACGAGGGATGCCCTTCGTTCCCCGGCAATGGGCTGTGAGAGTTCTATGGACAGAATACGCCCCCCCCCGAGTCTGAACGCTGGCATCCTGGTCCTCAGGGTGATGATGGGAGGTGAACTGGTTGTGAAGGTGGATCTTCACGAATGGGATTATCATCCTTACAAGTAGAGATGCTGCTGACAATCTCTCCCTGTGGCATCATGTGAGGTCACAGCAAGAAGGCAGCATCCACCTGGCAGGAAGAGGCCTCCACCCGGAAATGGCCAGGCCACAACTTGACCTTGGCCTTCCAGCTGCAGAGCTGTAAGAGCACGGCTTCTGCTGTTCAGTGCCCCAAAGGGACTAAGAGAACAGCCCCTCTGAAATACCACCAGCTAGGGAAGCTTGTCAGAGACGCAGCACTCAGGTGTCTGCTGGGTGCTGCTTATGTGCAGCCTCTGCCTGGCCCATCCCCCAGCTCCTGACCCTTGGAAGGGACTCAGGGCTCGCCGTGAGCCACTCGGCTGCTTAAGGAGCACAGGCACAGGAAGGGTGGGGCCCCCCAAAGCCAGCCCGGGCCAGAGTCACAACAGGCCTCCCGAAGGATGAGCAGCCCAGCCCGCACAGTAAACTTCCCCACACGGACACCATATATGTATATATTCAGAGCAATGCAGGCCTTCATAATCGCTTCCCCATGCCAGACTGACATGGGGAATTCACATCTGGTTATGCTAAAAATGCCACTGAATTCTTTTTTCATTTCCTGTCTATGTCTGCTCAGATTTCCTAAGACACAGGAAGAATGCGAATCGCCTAATACTAGGCAATTCAGTAAAGAATAACTTTTAAAAATCACTTAAGGAACTTTTATGTGAAATAATTTTGTTTACTAGCTACTCAAAATTAATTGCTTTCATCACTATAAAAGTTTGACTGCTTTCAGTATGGAGCTGGAGTTTTTGAAAAGCAGATGACTATTAAGTGCTTTTTAATGCATCTTTGCAAGCCAATCAAGTGGGCACACAGCCACCTATTTGAGATCTTTAAACAGAATTCAACTGTTACCGTTTCTTAGGTGGCCAAGTTTTATAGATGAGTCCATACGAGGGATTCGTTTGAAGATAAACAGTATTACTATTTTCCAGGCAATTATGATCCAGGAGGCATTTACTTGCCAAATTGTATGCTTTTAAATATTGTAGAATGCTATATAATTATCAAACTAATTAAAAGTATTTCAATTTGTCTTAATAAAATGTCATGTTATATGATTCAGCATAATTAGCAGATGGACACTTATTTGTTTGATCCAAAGCCTGGATAAGAAGCACACTTGAACCCATGTTCAGATCTCCCAAATAATGAATCTGTGAGGTTCTCCTCAAACACTTCTTCGAATATGTAAATGTATGTGGTGCATCCTCGAAGTCTGGCACAGTTCAGTCACTTAGCCTTGGGCTTACTTAGGATTTCACCACAGTAAGGTTGCTTTTCACCTGGCCGAATATTTAAAGTAACAACCAAACTCATGAAGAATAACAGAATTTTCTCCCGGATGAAAAATTATTTCATAAAATAGCAAAATGAGTTATTCATAGAGCGCAGAACGTAATTCATGTAACAGGGAAAAATAGTGGCTTATATCAGTTCTAACATACGTGAATATAATTTATATGTGCAGCTAATTAGGCATTTCTGAGGATGCCCAATAGAATACTGCGAAACACTTTCTTGCAGAAGTAGAAAGGGTTGAAGGCCATGTGCACTGAACAGGCCGGGCTGACGGCTCCCTAGCAGCTGTTCTGAGATCTCCCCACATGTGCGATTCTGAGGGGGTGACGATGAGAGGGCCACGTAAGTCTTCTTACAGAGAGGAAACGACTTGAAAAGTGGTATTTCCAGAAAACATCTACGACTAAAAGATGGTTTGGAAATTTGAACTTGATGTAATAAAATAATAATTTAGGAAGCACCTACCATGTTAAAGAAAATAATGCAACACTTGAAGGCCACTTTTAACTCATTTATATTGTATTATTTGGTTCATTATTTATGCTAAAATGCAAAATGTAAAGCATTTCGCAAATCACAAATAAAGAAGGATGCTAAGTGGTTTATTATTTTGCGACAATCTCCTGAGTCTGGATGATGTATTGGAAAATCGGATCCCAACATGCATATGAAATGCAAAAGAAAGGAAATTATGACTTATTTTTAAACATATTACTCTTGTGGATATATTAAATAGCCTGAAATTCCAGTGTTTGCCCCTGTGAATTGCAGAAACATTACTTATAATACAACCAGTGGAGGCTGCCTTTAAAAAGAGAGGGTGGGGGTGTTGGCAGTTTCTATAATAAAAGATTTGGCAACTATCCCCTGTGCACTAGCCCATGTGTGGCAGAGGACACTGGGCGGGACGTTGGCTGCAGGGCCTGTCGGCCTGATGGACCAGCCCCCAGGCTTTCCCGGACACCTTCTCCACGCAGGTGGCAAGCAGCTGCAGGGCTTCCTGACCCCAGGTAGGCCCATCTGCCTTCTAGGAAAGATATGTAACATCAGGAGGGCAAAACAGAAGCTGTGGGATCGCAAGTAAATCAGCCCTTACTTAGTCTGCCTGCAGCCAAATCAAAATGACTGCACTGCGCCGGACGGTAAAACCTTCAAGGGTCCAGCTGGGGATGGGGGAGTCTGGCTCCTCATCCCCAGGCAGGCAGCTCTGGAAGGGCTGAGGGCGAGGAGCCTAATGACGCGAAAACGCTACTCCGAAGAAACCAGTCTTCGGGGGGCTGCTAAACGACCTTGCTACCTCCTCTTCATTTTAAAACTACATGCACTTTGCAATAGGCCTGACGACGCTTTTCCTGCCTCTGCAGAAGCAGTGGTACTCGAAAGACAGCTCTGGTGTGTCCCCCAGCTGACCTCTTTCTGCAAACCCGGAGGACGGACGTGGCTCTGGTTAGAAACGCAGCTAGTTAGTTAATCACCGGGAAAGCCACCTGCCAGCACTTATCTGCAGGCACCAGAAGGTCGCACCCTTGTCTGGCACTGGAACTTGGGCATTTATCTTGAAGAAATATTTCAAGGGGAAGAAAAGTTTCTATATCACATATAGAATAAATTCCTAGTACACAGTAGTACTTGAACCTACTATGTAATAGCTCATCAGCACATTATCTGACAAGATTGCACACTCTGAAACAACCAGACTCCTTGACAGGAGCGGTCTAAACTAACACACACCTACTGATGTAACTGGATGGTCTCTACAATATCAAAGAAATCCAAAGTCTGTTTCACCTTCGTTACAGCCATCGGTAAAGCGTGCTCCTTTTCCGCTCGGGAACAGTCTTATCTATGGATGACGTTTTAGACAAGGCACCTTACAATTCCA
Source organism: Hystrix cristata (assembly GCA_004026905.1). Lineage (NCBI taxonomy): Eukaryota > Metazoa > Chordata > Mammalia > Rodentia > Hystricidae > Hystrix > Hystrix cristata. Next base: position 18,632 of record PVJO010013664.1, read on the forward strand.
GTAACTATTAGCTACTATGCTCATCCCCACGATGATGCTAAGTCAAAAGGACTACGAGTATCTTCATTTATGTGCGGAAGACTTGGGTCTAGCAGGGTACTTCGCTCAAGGTTACCCAGCAGGGTGAGCGGTGGGGCCAAGATCTGCTCCTGGCTCTGCAATGTGAGGAGGCAGGCATCCTGCAGGTGAGAGCGGTTATGTCACAGAGGGCCAGAGTCCAAGATGACAGCTCATTCTCCCATCCCTCCCTCATTCATTCACTCAGCAAACGCGTCCTCTGTGCCTGTCCTGTGCTGTCCTCACCGCTCCAGCGTTCAGACCTCTACATGCTCCCGACTCAGAAAAGTATGCACTAAAGCAAAACTGCTAGCACCAAGAAGGGGGTGGATTATTTGGGATGTTTAAAAATGTTTAAACAGTTAGTCAACAATGTTATTTTCCCTCTTTTTATAAGGTCCGCAAAATTCTAGGCGATGCTTCCCAAAAGCCGCAAAGCAAGATAGTCATCTTCTAAGGCTTGGTGAAACCTTAGGATCCAGATGCTGTGTGCATGAATAATACCTCTAAACCTCCGAGGGCGGTGATGGCGAATCTTCTAGAGATGAGCACCCAAACTGCAACCCCAAACCCACTTATTTATCACAAAGCACCAACACTGCAATTAAACCTAAATACTGAGGTTTTAGTTTGGAAAAAAAAAACCCTCCAACATTAACATCTTTTGTCTTCAAAGAGAAACAAATTACACACTTCTCATAGGTTCCCCACCACTGCCCTACACACACCTGTTAACACAGTGGAATTTTCATCACAGATTTCCATGTAATGACCTTCTTACCTAACATCAAAATATATTTGGAAAGTTATTTTAAAATGTCTTGAAAAATAATGGTCAGTAACCAATGTGCCACATTTTGGGTCAGTTTTCATGTTTAATTGCAATATTTACCTCTCTAATGACAAGGGTCCAAAATACCTTGTTAGGAAGGGCTGCTCACTAATAAAAGGGATCTGATGTTAAAAGCAGAAAACATGAATTTGAAACATTCATTTAGAAATCTGAGCGGACCAACGTCAGTATACATTGCAGATGCTAAATCTTTAATAACAGTCTTATTAAAGTGAGCATATAATGAAAGTATAATTTAATCCATTTATATGAATATGTATTTTTCTTGTTCTTTTTCGCGAAGCAGAAAAGAAGTCCTACATGAGCAGATAAAACAAAAGGTTTATTTGGTTGCAAAATAAGTGTTTCTGTTTACATCTGATTTCAAGAGGAAGCTTGACTTCCTTCTCCACCGGAAATGGTAATACACCCGGCGGGGAAGGGGACTCGCCCTGCCCGTGGGCAGCAGCGCCGACTCTGATGCCGAAATGTCTACACTCCCTCCGCCAAGCTGCACTCAGACTGGTGCCTGAGCCAAAACTGCATCCGACGCCGCTTCCCTCTACTATTTATCGCTCCTCTTGTCCCAGCAGAACATACAAGCCCATAAACTCAGCTCCCGCCCCAGCAGGTAAAGGCTGCGAGATCTGAGCCACAGCCGTGACTCAGCCAAGCTGGGTGCCGCTTATGAAGGTGCAAAGCAGACGCTGAGCTTCCCGAGTGGAGGCTGTTGCCGAGCGCCCTCAGCGGACCACGCCGCCTTGAAAGTAGGTGACTGATAAACAACAGAAATGTGTTTGTCAGAGCTTTGGAGGATGAGAAGTCCAAGATGGAGGCACAGGCATGTTCAGTGTCTGGTGAGGGCTGTTTCCGGCTCAACGACAGCTATCACCTTTTTCACAGTGTCCTCTCACAGCGGAGAGGTGAAGTAACGTAGGGAGCCTTTTGCATTCAGGCATTAATCCCATTCCAGAAGGCTCAGCCTTCATTTCCCAACTGCCCAGTCCGGTGCCCAACCCCCAGACCCGTCACGCCGAGGGCCAGGACTTTGACACGGGAATTAGCGGATCTGAGCATTCAGTCCACTGCTCTGGGCCCTCCGACTGCTGCCAGTGAGAGGAAGGCGCTGTGAAACCAGCAGTGCCGTCAGGTGGTGGGGCCTGGCAGGACAGCTCCCTCTCCTGCTCCTCTCTTCTCTCTCTGTCCTGCCTGTGTGGGGTCGAGCACTTATCTTCTCCTCTGCCGTGTCCCTCTGCCATCCTGTTTTTGCCGTGGGGTCAACTGGCAATAGACCAAAATTGTGAGCCAAAGTAAACCGTCCTGTGAGTTGTGGGTATTGGGTATCGCATCCCACCAACAGGAAAGCAACTAAGATGGATACTGATGCCAAGAGTGGTCTCACTGCTGCGACTGCACCTGACCATGTGGCTGAGAAGCCTTTGGATGTGGTGCAAGAGAGGAGTTTGAAAGGTTTGAAGATGGCAGCTAGAGAAGCCCTAAATTAATGCTGTACGCCAAGACTGATGGGAGATTCTGGTCAGGGTTCAAAACACCAGCATGCTGACAGACATGTCGACAGGAAATACTGGGCTCAGAAAGCTTCTGTTGGGAACAAGGCTCCACTGGCAGTTGGACTACAGCCCGTGTGTGTTATGCTCTGAAAGAATATTTGTCTATATGTTGCCCATGTTCTGAGACTTTGGACAAGACTGAGATTAAGGGCAGTGGACTAATTAATCTGGCAGAGGAAATTTAAAAGTTGAACAATGTTCAGGCTGTGACATGAATATCGCTGGCTGCCTTTAGCCAAATCTACAGTGAAAATCAGGAGCAAACATCAGAGACAAAAAATGAAAAGTTTGTAGTTTTAACAGAAAAGAAGCACCTGCATGGTCAGGGATATGGAGAGCATGGTTGATGAAAAGATTGGCATTAAAAACCCAAGTACTTTGCATCAAAACAATAGGAAAGATGCCTTGAGGATATCTCAGGAATCAGCAAGACAAGTCAAGTGTGCAAAACTAAAGCTTTCCTTTGAAAAGAGAACCCCAAGGACCCCAGCTCACTTGGGGCTGCAATAGGAAAGGTTTCCCTGGGCCTCCAGGCACTCAGAGGCCACAGCAGTCATGATCCAATGGTGTCTGGCTGCTGTCCCACCTCAAGGCAGACCTTGGCATCATCCACATGGTAATGGTTTTCCCATTTGGTTGCAAAATAAATGTTTCTGTCTACATCTGATTTCATGAGAAAGCTTGACTTCCTTATCCACTGGAAATGGTAATACATTCATGCAGAATGCAAGAGTTGAGTCGGGGAGGCTTCTACCTCGATTTAGGAAGAAGACCTGGAAGCCAAACAGTGTTTCCCAGAGAGAGGAGTGTGTGAGCTGTGAGGGTAAAGCTGAAAGCGCAGCAGAGACTCCAGAGAGGTGGAGAAGCCACAAATGTAGAACGTTTGCTGAAAAAAACCTGCAGCCAGTGAGCAAAGCCATCTTGAGAGTAAGGCTATGAGAGCTTCAATCAGCAATACCACAGGGATGGGGGTGCCCAATCCATTCTCAGCTCACATCTCACTACAGTCTTCCTTGCTGCTGAACATGGAACTACAGAATTTAATGTTTACTTTGCTGGGTTTCAGTTTTGCTTTGATCCTATTCCTTTCTATTCCTTATATCTCCCTTTTGGAATGGGGATGTTCGCTCTGTGCCATTGAATGTTAGAAGTACTTAACTTTCTTTTTAATTTGTATAGGGGCTCACAGCAAGAGTTTGTCTTGTATCTCAGAGGAGACTTTGGACTTAGACTTTTCATCAATGCGGGAACTAGACTTTGGCATCTCTTAGTGATGGACCAATGCATTTTGCACAATGAGGTGCACGTGACCCTTTTGGGGGCCAAGGGCAGAATGTTATGGTTCAGAGCTAGAATGTCCCCTCAAAGACTCAGGTGTTCAGAGGTGGGGTTTTTGGAAAGTGGCTGGATCATGGAGGCACAACTTTCATCAGTTGTTTAATCTACCAATGAGTTGAGAGCTGTCTGTGCTGTTAGGGGTGGGGTCTGGTTGTGGAGAGGTGGCCTGCTCTGCTGTGACCTGAATTCAGGCCCAGGAGCAAGCCTCTGAACAGCACCCTCTGGACTTGAAGGGCACAGGAGCATCTCTCTGGGGACCTGACAACCCTGGATCTATTTCCACAGAAAGATGCATCCTTTGCATTTGAAACAGTCACTTTCAGGAGTCCCTCTCTTTCACACATGCAGATTCCTGCCCCCGTGTAAGGAAACATCAGCACTGGCTTTAGAAACGGGGTGACAAAGGTGAGGCTGCCCCTCACTGTGAATGAACCTGTTGGCGAGGAGGCGGATGTCTCACTCAGTTCCCAAGGTCCCCCTGCTCACGGGCACTGCGCACAATACTACCCACGCACACAAGGATGCCTGATCCCGCCCAGAGGCTCTACTCAGGGGCTTGTTCAGGAGCTGAGGTTGGAGGTGAGCGCGTGGAATCACCAGGCACTGGCACACGTTAACACTTCTCAGCAAGTCCTTGGAGCACATGGGGTGTTTGGAGAAGTTTTTGATAGCAGAACAAAAAACAAAGCCTCACTGACTTTTTAAAGATTGAATGGCAGACAGACTGAGATGTGGTCGACATCATTCCACTGTTAACAAAGAAAGTGCACTAAACACTGAGACGGACTGCACACTCAGTCTATTTCCAATCAGGAGCAAAGAGAAGGGATAAGGTACAACTGCACCAGGGGCACGTGAGGTGCAAGCAAAGCTGCCAGGCTGTTTCCGTGCCCACCCTGGAGAGGGGCCTGGCAGACCTGGGTGGCACAGCCAGGGGAGCAAGTGGATTTAAGGACTCCACATCATGCCAGAGCACGGCCCACCCTCTCCCGTCCACTTGCTGCCTTCATTTATTTTCTGATTGGAAAACCGGGCTTCCTGGGACCAGAGAAGGCTCTCTGTCTGTCTGTGCCACACAGTATGGCAGCCTCCAGGAGCACACGTAGCTGGGGACTCAGCAACAGGACGTACCTGCTCATCTAATTCAAATTAGCTGAAATGTAAAGAGTCACGAGAGGCTTAGAGCTGTGTACTGGACTAGTCCCTGCTAGAAAACAATGACGATTGCTCACTGGCCAGCTGCCTCAGCCTCAGCGTCTCTGGGAGGTGTCATCATCACTCCTGTTTTCCATCTGAGGCTGCCGAGCATCAAAGGATTAAGCAACATGCGGAAGGTCAGAGGAGGATCCTGGAACCCGCGCAGCCTTGACCTGCTCTCTCGCAGGGACTTCGCCCTGCAGTCGCCCCTCATGCACAGGAAGCCTCACAGCAGCCCTGAGCATTAGCAGCTCTATGCTGTTTACGAATAGTGAGGAGAGGAAGTGACCAGATGCGGCACAATTATTTCAACACACACACAGGGGAAATCATTTCTCTCGGCCATGATGATCTAACTTGAATTGTTAATAATATGTCCCTAATAGTTACATCTGACAGCCTCCAACTCTGCTTCAAAACATCTGGCCTAATCAAATACTAGTCACATGAGTTCAAGTCAACACGTGAAAAGGTCTTCATCAAACTTCTGCCTTGTCCTGTTACACTGGGGAAGCACCACGCTCTCCTGCCCTACCCTTTGCAGACAAGCCAGATTATATTTTCATTCCTGAATCAATAGGAAACTGCAAAAAGATGGAGAATTTGGGATTTCAAGAGTGATCTGGAAACAGAGGGTCAAGGGCATGACCTTAAAAGAAGGGAAGAAGCAGGGTTTAAGGGAGGTAACGTGCAGCCAGACTGGAACGTTTTCCTTGGAGCCCACGGAGGACATTTCAGTGTCACAAGGCTTTGAACCCACTCCACAATCGATGGTCTCCCTGCAGGACGCTGTGTACCCTGCACCTGCGCCGGGCCTGTGCATCTCTACACAGCTGCCCTGCATTCATGGGGCTCACCGGGCAGCCCTTCAGGGCGCAGGCTGTACATTCACTGAAATGGGGCAGCGCTGAGACCAACATCCTTTGGCTCAATTATAGGCTCCCGTGTTGCCAAGAGGGTCTAAGATGTGCCTCAAAATCACCCTACCCAGGTGAAGTCACAGAAATAATGGCCTGATGGGCCATAGATAAAGCTTGGGATAAAACCATAAGCCATGAGGACCAAAGTCTACCTGAAAAAATACGTAAGGCAAGTGTGATGATCATCTTCTCCACAGAGCCCGCGTGTGGATGACAGTGAGGACCGTGGGCGGGAGAGCTTGGAGAGCTGAGGCACAGGAGCCAGAGCACAGTCCTCGCCCACCAGCGATCTGAAATACATTGTCACCTCCCCAGGGTTACTCGCCCACCTCCCGAGTCCAGCATCACACGAACGATGTGAATGGACTGCATAGTGTGTCAAAGAGAGCCACGAATCTCTCTGCGGGTCTGAGTGCCTCCAGTCGGAAGGTGGGGCCTACGTGTCCTCCCCAGAATCCGGGCGCCCGAGTTTGCTCTGACCACCAGCAAAGTGCAGGGGACATGGCCCACATCTGCAGCCTTGGCCTGAAGAAACCGGAAACTTCCACTTCCTGTCTGTAGGGACACTCACCCTCCCTCACATCGCTTGAGCTACTGTTTTAAGGGGTTGACTGAGGCGCCTGGCATAGTAGTGCACAAACAATACCAGCACTCCAGGAGGCTGAGGCAGGAGGATCAAAAGTTTCAGTCCAGCTTGGCCAATTTAAAGACTCACCAAATCTGTCTCAAAAAATAAAAAGGGTTGGGGATGTGGCTCCGTGAGAAAACTCTGGTTCAACTCTGTGACCTTGGGGCCCTCACAGAAGCAGACCACATACAGGCACGTGGCCACGGGTCCTAGCCGAGCCTGCCCTTAAGTCATTTCTGTCCTTGGGCTGCACAGGTAAGGAAGCAGCAGGGCACCGTCAAGTGACCCTTCCCATGCCACTCGGAATGGGTGGCCCTGACCCACCAAGACGCGAGAGAAAATAAGACGCTCCTGTGTTCCAGCCTGAAGTTCTGGGGCAGTTTGTCACAGTCACGGGTAACCGGGACACTGCTGCTCTTTGCCTTGGTTCCTCACCAAAGCTACCTCATTGCTAACTGCCCTTCCTGTGCCATGTGGCTCTCTGCTGGTTATGTGGGAGTCATGCCAGCCTGCCCCCAGTCTGCCCACTGCTGCCCACACCTACCGATGAACCCCGAGGACGGCGGGTTGGGCTGGATCTTCTCCTTCGTGTTCTCCTGGAGAATGTCCCAGAGCTGCCAGATAAACTTGGGGTGCAGAATGTAAAATGGCTGAGCTGGGTTTCTCCGACGGTGCTGAATATATGGAGTGAACAGGTTGTAATCTGGCTTCTTGTACCACTAAGGGAAAAAGAGAATCCAGTCAAGGACACACAGTGACAAGGGGACAGGGCAGCTGGCGGGTTCGGAGGCCACGGGGCCAGGCTGAGGCTGGAGGGATGCAGAGCCCAAGGGTCACCTCTGCTAGAGACCAGAGATGCTTCCTTGGGGACACATGCAAAGAGAGACGGGTTTCGGCCCTGGTGGGGAGAAAAATTTATAGTAAAGTGGGAGCGATAGGCTGGATCAAGGGGCAGCACAGTGGATACCTGAGGGTCAGCAGGCCGCGTGATGCTGTGACCACTGCTCACCTCTACCAGAGCGCATGGAAGCAGCTGGGCAGCACCTGTGGAGTGGGCACGCTGTGTTCTGATAAAACTTTATTTGTAAAGACAGATAGGCATGCTGTGTTCTGATAACACTTTCTTTGTAAAGACAGAAGGTGGCCAGATACGGCTCCTCACTACAGTGTGCTGATCTCAAGGCTCAAAGATTATATATTTAGAAGTAAATTCTCCAAATTCCATCTTGAGTGACAGAAAGCACCTCACGGCAGCCTGGCACTGGTTAAGAACTGAAGACTGACCAGGACAGTAATGGGACGTGTGTGGTGAAGTTCATCTTTTGGCCTGGGATGGGGGACACAGGGCACACCCTGGTTCATCCTCATGTGAGTGTGCATGTACATTTATCTGAAGTACACTGTGTGGAAAAGCCAGTGAGTTTGTCTAAGAGGAAAGCGGGGAGCAGCTTGGCTATGGGGTCCAGTGAGCCCCATTCTCTCTCCAGGTAGCCTCCATGGGTATTCGCCGGGTATGTTCCGATTCCCAGTCAGTATTCCAGGAATAAGTTGGTCCGGGAGCTTTGAGACCTTTGAGAATGACTGGACCAGAGTTTCTGTGACAAATGAAGCCTAAACCAGGGGGCACCAGCAAGAAAAGAAGAGGAAGTGGGACCAGGGAAGGAGCATGTCCTCTCCAGGGCCCTCTGCCCTCCCTCGGCAGCCTGGTCCAGGTCAAGGGCTGTGTTCTTGTGTCTGGCACCATTCTCATGCACACCCATTACATGGGCTGTGCCATGCCCGGAGCTGGGTGCTTCCACAGAGGAAGAAACGAGGTCAACAGCCCGAAGTGCAGAGGTACAGCCTGCTCACAGAGAGCAAAGGAGCTGCCAGCACTTACACCCGGGAGCCTCGGGCTGGGAAGAAAGCAGTCCCAACCCTCATTCAGTGGTGGATTCTCAGTAGAAGTACACAGGTGAATTGTCCACAGAGCTTCCTCAAAAACTGCACATCAAGGGCCTGTCCTCCATGCCTGGAACCAGGGCCCGGGCAGGCAGACTTGGAAAACGATCTGATGTGCACCTGTTTAAGAGCCATTAGCAATCGCGCAAGGCATATGTCCAGCCCCAGGCTCAAGACTGACAGGGGTCCTCGCTCCCTCTGGAGGGGCCCCTGCTCTTGAGTAGCTCTCTCAGATCATCACCCCCTTGCAGCAGGTAAGATCTGTCCTCCATATTCATCCTGAGAAGACCACACGCTCTCTGGTTCCAGCAACCCAAGTGGAGGACACACATTTCAAGTGCAGACGGCATCTCTTATTCAGCCAACCCCATCCGTCTTTCCCGGCCTCATTATGAACTAGGGCCCTGGCTCTGCGCTTGAGGGTCCACCAACAGCCACCAGCAGCTCGCTTGGCCAGGTGACCGTTTGCCTGGTGGTCCCAAATACACCCTGCTCGCATTGTGATGGCTGGCAATAAACCCGCAGCTCTCCTGAAGCAGACGCCAAAGAGAATACTCAAGAAAAGGCTGGAATAGGCCCCATTTAAACAACAAGAGAGTTTAGATGCTCTTGCCAGCCACTTCTAGTTTTATTTCCAAGATCCTGCAGCCCCTGAGAACGTGACATCACCCTGTCACAATGCGAGGGCTGTGAGCTGAAACCGGCACCCTTCAGTGTTAACGAGGAATTTCTGAGCCTTCAGAGGCCCCATTTCCACCCATTCCTCCAGCACAAAAGCAGGTTAGCCGCCGCTGGAGAGGGTCACTGAGCACAGTACTGTTGATGGGGTCTGCTCTGTGGCACACACATGGGCCCAGGTGGTACCCTGGCCAGTTTCATCTGTCCAAGACAGTCCCCGCCTTGGCCCCGTGACTCCTCATCATGTGCCCCTGCGGTGGGGCCACCAAGGAAACACTTACCAGGTAGAGGTTGGAGGAATAGGGCGCTGGGTCCCAGGCCACCAAAACGACGTCTTTATACAAAGAACTGTCAATGAAGTGATAGCTGGGGTTGGTCAGAATCTGCAAACACACAGGAAAAACCATGCTAAGAACTCTGCTGCTTCAAAGCATGTTTTAAGGTGTAATTTTAAAAGAGGAAGCAGGGCAAGAAGTGAAGGGCCCAAGCCCTCTGAACCCTCTGGGAATGGGGGGTCCCTGGAGAGGCTCTTCCATTTTTACCAGCACTGTGCCATGTCTAGGTTCAGGCTCCAGCCTCAGAGGGTGACGCCCAGCTCCTCAAACTCACACCTTCTCTGCAGGAGCCGTGTCCTGCGGCCAGGAGACAGGGCTGCGGGTCTGACGCAGTCTCCAAGGCCGGCCGCTGCCCTCCCCCCAATGGCTCTCTCTGGCTTCCATGAATCGGTCAATTGCACCTGCCAATCCTCTTTCTGAACTCTCATTTCGGGGGTAAAATGCTGCTTTTCTTTAGTTTTAAAATGCAATTTTGACCACTATTAAGATTCATTTTTTTCCCACATTACTGTTTCTGAGGTTGGGATGTATCTTACAGGCACATGGATTTTAACGTGCTGGGGTTGCTATTAAATGAACAGCAGATCTTCCAGCCAGTGACGGCCGCACAGTAAGCAGGTGTGAGGCGCATTTCTGTGCTTGCTGTGGGCAGCCAGGCCCAGGAAACGGTGCAGCGTGCTAGTCCTTGTTACGGGACAACTCACTAGAAATCACTGACCACCCCTCATTTTTCCTATTTATGAAACTCTAGAAATTGTGGTTTGCTCTGAGGATAATTCTGCCATAAATTTGGAAGACATTCTTATCAAGAACATAAAGAATGAGGCATTATCATTTTGCATCATACAACAGTGTTAATTTTCAAATTTCCAAGTGACTGATTAAAGTTTCAAAGATAGCCTTGAACCCTCAGATTTGGTGCCTTTACTTTCCTCCCTTAACCCGGGGCCTTCACCTCAAGCTACATTCCAGCCTTTTTTAAAACTGTTTTTGAAATTCTGAGACAGGCTCTTGCTAAGTTTCTTACTGCTATGATTTCTCTCATTTAATTGCCTTTTCTCAGGCCACACAATGCAACCTGGCAAGTCTGAGACTGTGAAAAATATGTGCCTTTATGTGTCGACCAGATTTTCCTCATAATCTAACTTCTTCCTATTCGTATCACATCTTATTCCAACTCCTCCACACTCTTCATCCTTAAGGCTTTATAATTACGAGACCCACAGCGAGAAGCAAGTACCACGGTCATGGGTAACTGGGCACTTCTGCTCGCTCACCCAGTGAAACTATTCACCTACGGAATGCACAACCGGGAGACCACGCCACGTCTCACCTGGGAGTTGATGATACGCATAGTGGTTTTATTTCCAACATCCTTCTCATAGCCACGCGTAGGAGCAGCGTTAAACCTCAACACTGCATCGTGAGAATCTAAGGGCACACAAGTGACAAGCTTACTCTTTTTCTCTGTAGGTTCACATAATCTAGAAAAAAGAACCATTAAAGTAAACCTTTCAATACCTGAAGCTACTCAGGCATCACAAGCAAAGCTAAGATATCTGCACACACATTTTTCAGACAATGTACTGCTGATTTAGGATCAACTCTGCCCCAATCTCAGTCTGTGCGAGTGCCCTGTGAGGCCACGACGACGAACGTGTCCCCTTGCTAAGCGAAGCATCAGTGACTCTGTGTGCACACGCATGTAAGTTCCCCAGTCACGGTGGCCTTCCTAAGTGACACTTAGACACTTTATCTTCTCACATGCTTTACCAGTGACATTGTTTACACACAGTCGCCCGTGGTGCTGACATGTGGAAGGCGGCCGGAGCTACAGCAGCAGGTGCCAGGTGCCAGGTGCCAGGTGAGGGTGCCGGCAGGCAGGTGCTAGTTTTGAGCACCACACTCTTTACACTTTTGAAACACAGTGAATTCATAAAGCTAGCCGGTTGAGCCAGCAAAACCCCCCAGTAATCTTTTAGGGGAAATTTTGCAAGAGTCAGCAAGCTGTGCCTTGAAGACCAAATATGGCCTACCTCGTCACAGCAAAGAAAGCTGGAGCGCGACACAGACACAGATCCCTGTGTGCACGTCGTGTGCAAGGGCAGAGCTGAGCTGTGGGAACGTGGATCCCAAGGCCCGGATCCTCCCACTCTCTGGGCACAGAGCAGAGGGAATCTGTGCTTGGGATAAACGCTACCCAAAGGCCTCTGTGCTTCCCGTTGTGAACGGTGCGTCATAAGCACTGTTCACATTTTTGCTTTATTACTTATTTTACTAAATAGTGTACTGAATAATATGTCAACAAATTCCAATGATATTTGAGTTAGAAACATTAGATTACACAAACAGCAGACTCACTTCTCGGCCTCAGGACCCCTTTATAAAAAATTATTCGTAACACTGCATTAGAAAGTAGAATAGAAAAACTTTAAATGTTCATGTATTAATTTACATTTAAACAACATTTTAATAAAAACAACCGTATTTTAAAAAGCAGTGAGAAGGCTGACGCTGCTTTGCATGTCCTCGAGCTCTGCCGCCGTCTGGCTCTGTGGACTGTTGGTGTTTCCTCGCCGCTCCAAGCGGCTCCTGCTGCAGTGGGAGACCCGGATGCAGCACCCAGCAGGATACACTCGGGCTCCTCCCAGACAGCTGTGAACGCTCTTTTGAGACCCCTCAAAACCTGACGAGTGCTCCTTGCTGAAGGTTGCTAGCAATGTGGAATCTCAAAAATACACCAATGAGCTGCCTTTCCCTCGTAAACTGAAAACTCCAGATTTTAATTAAGTAGAAAGCAAGGGTCTGCTGCCAGCCTAGGTCTGTACCTCCATCCTGGTGGTTTCCTTCGCTGGGATCCCCTCAGTTCACTCGTTTCTATGCTACTCGGGCTTCCAAAACGGGATTTTTTTTTTTTTAGAAAATTCAAGCAAATGGGTGAATGGGTACAAATCCAAGAATCCAACTAGTTTTGCTACATGAAAATCTGTTCATCTATCTTGTTCTTAAAATGGGTCTATTACCCACGCATAACTTTGTAATAATGTGCGATGATCATATGAAAATTCTCAGGGCAGTAAGTTAGGTGGGTCTTCCAAATACTGATGCATTTCATTATCGAGGATCCAGAAGCCTCACTGGCTCACCACACCTCAGATTCTGTCATTCTTCAAGGATGGGGAGCTTCCAGGCTCAGGGTTAAAAGCAAAGTTTTATCACAGGCAACACAAGCTATCGATTATTTTCCTACATGTGACAAGCTCACCTAGTTCCTTTTTGAGAAGATACCGGCCGAATATCTGACTGTGGATAATTAAATACATCTGCCAGGAAGCCATACTGCCTGCTTTGGAGCTGCAGACCGATCGCCGCGCTCACTGCACAGCCTTGCAGCACTGAGATGCCCACTGCCCACCTTCCCATGCCAGAGGGCACTGGCCTCATCTGGAGGTGGTGCTGGTCTGCAGAGTCCCAGGCCGTGGGGTAGAGCTGTGGGGCCTTGTGCCATGCCTGGCGGAGCTGCCAGAGGCGTCAGAGCCGAGTCAAGGCCCTGCCTTGCTCACACCTGCACCCTGTTCCCCTCCGAGCAGACAGGTGCCCTGGCTGGGCACTGCCTGACAATGCGACAGCGGAGGCCATGCTGTCCGTGTCCATTACACACAGGAGGAATGGGCCACACACAAGTACGTGGGGTCCGGTGAAGGCCATGGCTGGAGAAGACACTTCTGGGCCAGGGCAGGCTACACTGGTCTTGAGCGCAGTGGCCAGGAGTGCCCACCCCAGGAAGACCACCCTGCCAGGCCCTGCCTTGCTCACACCTGCACCCTGCTCCCCTCCTCGTCCTTGGTCAGGAAATGAGTAAGACGGCAACAGCCACCTGGGATCAATACCTCTCCAATGCCCACTGCCCTAGCACAGACCCCAGCACACGGGCAGGTCCGTGTCAGACCCCAGCACGGGGTGGGGGTGTCCTTACTGCCTCTCTGCCCTGGGCCAGGCGGCAGGCTGTGTTCCTCGGGACCAGCCTGGGGATGGAAGCCAGGCTGTACCCTCGTGATTCCAGGAGTTACTCTCTGCTTGTCTGTGGGCAGCAGTCGTGTGGCCCTGCCGTTGGAGTAGCTGCGTGTCCCCACCACCTAGGACATCATGGTTCCCGCAGCAGCAGGCAGAAAGCACTGAGCACTGAGCAAGCCCTGTCTGCAGTGAACTCCCTGGAGCTAGGCCTCCCTCTGCACAGTGGTGCACGAGGACATCCCCATGCTGCCTCCGGGCTCCCCTCCTCTGTCTCCCACCTGCAAGCCCCATGGCTCTCTCACCCTCCTGTCTGCAGCCCAACTCGCACACCTGGAGCAGCTGTTCCTCCCTGCGCCCTCTGCCCAGCTGCTGCCCTCCTGGTGGCTCAGGACTCCAGCACTCTCTCTCTTCCTCTTCCCGGAGTGGAGGCTCGTCTGGACTCATCTGGAGCCCACCTGAACGGCATCTGTGCACTCACTGTGCCTGTGCCTCATCCGTCTTTGTGTCCAGCACGGCACCTGGAGGGGAGCTGCGACTTGCCGATGGCCACTGGCTAGATGAACAGCTTTCTTAAAATTTTCAAGCTAAGCTAAGGAGATGTGCCATATCCCAAGCTTTTCTTAGCAACCACGATGGGGCCCACGCCCACTCACCCATCTCCTGCCTGCCGTTTCCCCCCACAGGCCAGTATTCATCTGTCCAGTATGCAGCCCACGTGCTTCCCCATCGAGGCTACTGCGCTCCCCCAGACCAGACTTTCCTTCTCCGCAGTGTGCACCCCCAGGAGCAGGAGTCCAGTGCTGACCTGTCTAGCAATCCTTACTAATGAGCATAATGACAACAAAGCGTCTCATGGGGCCGGACACAAGGTCCTATGTTTCTAAAGTAGCTGGGGGTGCTTTCCCATAATGCATTCTCAATGGAGCCTTTATAGTGGCTGCATCTTTCCAACCAGAACCAACCATGGGCCCAACTCCTCTACAGAGGGGCGGGACAGGCTAGTGTTGCCTTGGGAACAAGCATCCAGGGGTCTCTTTCTGCAGGACAACAGGAGCCCAAGTGGGCACTTTCTAGCTTGGTCACAGTCTCATCAGACCATTACTTTGGCCAGCCCTTGACCTTCACGTACCCAATTCACAGGTAAATACTGAGGGACCAACTTGAGTGTGGCTACAGCAGACCCCGTGCACAAATTTGCCTTTACTGTGGAAGGCACGAAGCCTGCTGGGTTTACACTGATCACTGCCACCCTGGAAGATGAGGCAGAGGGGTGACCACGTGGCCAATAGCACTGCCAGCCTGCAGAGAGGACAAGCTTTGCTTTTACAGTTTGAGGGGTGCTGTGGTTATGTGTCCTGAAGATGATAGGTACCAAATCTGATTCTAGGGAATGAAGCAGAACAGGAAAGAGGGTTTTAAAACACTTCCAGGCAAGGTGTTCACCTGAGATTTTAGTTTCCATCACAGAAGTGCAAACAGCCTGAGTGGGATATGGAAACCAGAAAAAGCAAATGTGCAACTCCGGTTTTTCACGTTTCCCAGAAACAGACTTTCCAGTGTCATCTTTCAAACTCACTTCCAACTTCAGAACATTTTCAAAGACTCTGACCAGCAGTATTTACCCAAGAATAAAGGGCAAGGGTGTGCAGAAGCCGCCCAAACACTCAGTATCTATGATACAGAAGAATTTAAAATAAAACCAAACCAGAAGCAGTTACCACCTGCTTCACAGCATTGCACTTAAATTCCTCCTCTGCATTATTAATATTGGTCCTGGAATGAGGAAGGAGCACGCTGTGAGTCTACCCCGGAGACTTCTAAGCCACTGCTCTTCCCTAATGAACTGCAGGTGCTCTGCTCTGGCCTCGGCTACAAGCACATGCAACACGGTGTTAGCATGAGCCTGATGTAATATTGGCATGGAGACTTGGGGACCTCAGACCACAAGCTCATGTGTCATCTTGGGGTTTATGAGTGAAGAAACTTCCCACTCAGCCTTCTCACCAGAAACATGAGCGGGGGTCTGCTTTCCCAGCCGAACCACGGTGGTTTCGCCTATTCCAAGACAGCTCCAGACTGAAGCCTCTCTTCAAGGACACAACACGCCTTTGTGATTGTGAAATGAATGAATTTCACGCTGGGGCAGCAAAAGGACCCTTGGTCATGGGGAGAAGTCTGAAGCCAAAGTGTTCACGACTGCTGCAGGAGAGGAGAGCCCGCAAGGACAAGCAGGGTCCTTCTGTCAAGGCCAGGACGGTGGGAGGGTGGGGTGTTCGGGATCGGTGGCAACGGAGCCCCCGCCAGGCCCCGAGGGTCCCCTGTGGTGGAGATTGTGCCTCCGCCCTGCCTCATCCTTCAGTCAAGAGATACAGGTGCCCACAGTCCATGTGGAGACTGGTGCTGACTTTTTGTGTCACCTGCCCTGGCTGTGGTGCTGGTGTTGGTCAAAGAGATGTTGCTGAGAAGGTCTGGTCTCAGATGTGACCAACATCCAGATCAACAGACTTGAAAAAGACCAGAATACCTTCCACGCCACGGTGGGCCTTGTCCTGTGGGCTGCAGGCCTTAAAGACAAAGGAGAGCCTGTCCCGAGGAAGGATTCCGCCTCAGAGTGCCGCACAGCCCCTGCCTGCATCCCCACCTCTGCACACGCTGCACACATCCCAGACCTGAACACCCACCCTCACTACCCAACTCCTTCACCCGTGTCTCTCCATCTCTCCACACCCGACACGACATGCGGGGCTCCTGGAGGCTTCGGAACCAGCCTGGCCAGGACAGTGCAGACCCAGGCAGGGCACGGTGTCCGGGTCCCCACCGTGCGCCCTGGCGGGGATCCAGAGGCCTGGTGCATTGTGGGGAACCCAAGGCCCACGCAGCCGGGCTCCTCCCTCCTGGGCGCCCAGGATGATGAAGCACCCCGAATCCTCACAGTGGGAGCTCCGGATGGCAGCGCTGGCGGCATCTACACGCTGCCTCCCCCGCTGGCTGCTCCCGTCTGTCTTGCGGCCTCCGAGGGCCGGAGCTCCGCGCCCGGTGTCTGCGGACCGGGAGGCCAGAAGCACCCTTGGGGACCACACCGCCGCCCCGACTCCCGCAGGCCCGCGCCGCCCGGACACCCACCGATCTCCGCGCCCAGCGAGGAGTTGAGGATGGCGCCAGCCGACATGACCACGGCGCAGCTGCGCAGGCCGCGCGGGTGCAGCTGGCTCAGGGCCGTGGCGGGCACCAGGCCGCGCCACCCCAGCGCGGCGAAGGGCGGCTCGGTGCCGTCCACGGTGCGCGGGCGCGCGCGCCGCAGCGCACACAGCAGCTCGGCCGGGGCCCTGCGCGCCGCGCGCCGCCCGCGGAACCGCACGCCGTGCCTGTTGGCGCGCACGTAGTCGCGCATGGCCCTCTGCAGACGCGGGCTCAGCATGCGCGCCGACGCCTCGCCCGTCCACAGCCGCCGCAGCAGCGCCCCCGGCAGCGGGCCCGCCGGCGACAGCGACGCGCGGCCCGGCTGCCGCGGCCTCCTCTGCGCCGGCCCCCCGGAGCCAGCGCGCGCCCGCGGGGAGGGCCGGCCGGGCCGCCGCGGCGGGCCGCGCGGGAGGAAGGAGCCGTCGTCCTCCGGGGGGAAGGCGCGCTGGGATCTCCTGCCGACCCGGGGGAAGAGCGCGTCCTCCTCGCCAGCGCCAGCCGGGGCCCGCGCTGCTTCCTGCCGGTCCGCGGGCGCCGCGTGGGCCGGGCCGGCCGGACCTCCACGCGGCGCGGGCTCGTGCGCGGCGCCCATGATGGCGCGCTGCTTGCCCTGCAGGGGCGGGAGCCGCAGTGTCTCCAGGAAGGACAGCGGGCTGGGCGCGGGCTCAGCGGGGTTGCTGTCGGTGAAGTAGATGAAGACCGCCAGGAAGAGGAGCCCCCAGGCAGAGATCCCGCAGAGCATGCACTGTCTCCATCGCTTCAGGTGCGGTTTCATGGCAGACGTCTGGGGTCCGCGCCTGGTGCCAAAGCGTCAGCGGGAGGCGGGGGGACCTGAAAAACAGCCGAGAACTGGGATTAGAGGGGCGCTTACAGGGCGTCGGACTCCAAAACCGCAGGGGATGGCTGGATGCGAGGGTCCTTCAGAGCCCTCCAGACCCCTGCAGCCAGGGGCCTCACCATCTCTGCTGAGCCTCGGGAGAGAGGAGCCCTTGCAGGAGACCCAGGGACCTGACTCAGGGTCTGCCTCCCCACCAGGAAGGCGAGGGCGGGCCCCAGCGCCCCACCCAACAACGGCTGGCGTGGGCGCCTACAGAATTCCACCTTGTGAAGACTCTCTCCCGAGTAGGCTTCCAAAGGCCCCAAGCTCATCCGCCTCCAGCAGCACCCCTTCGCATTTATTTCCGGGGGTACCCACCAGGTCCTGCTTGCCATGGTCTCCCCAGGGGTCACCAGTGACAATGAATGAAACAGTGCTTCGTGACCGTTTTCCAGCAAGTGTCAGGCCAGGCACCCCAAATGTCACCCTTCTGCCTCTGCGGCCAGCACAGCATCGCCAGCGCCGGGAAGTGAGTGCGGACAAAATGATAGCAGCAGGAAGTATTCTTGCTGTGTGCCGGCCCTCTCCGTAGCATGTGTCCTGGATTCTCACTTGGGTTTTTCAGCGTCTACTAAGGGACCACTACTGTATCCATCTTGTAGATGAGGAGACTGAGGCCGAGAGGTTAAATAACTTGCTTAGAGTCACAGAGACGGCAAACAGCAGATAATGCAAACCCATCTGCTCAATTCTAGAGCTCACACTTTTCACACTAAATTCATAGTCCATCTGCTCATGACACCAGCTGAAGTTCCTAAATTAGGCTCCACACACTGTCTGTGCTAAGGGATCCTTCTTTCCCAAGTCGTCACTGTCTGGTATTTTCATGTTTCCTTCTGTGCCTGAACATCCTGCGGTGCCCACGGCTCCGCAGACATCTCGTGAGAGTCAGGGATGAGTATCTGCTAAGGTTCAGTCTGAGCCCACACTGGGTGGCACCTTGTGGTCACCTGCTCCGCCTGCCCACACAGGAGCCAGGGCGTCCATCTGCAGTGCCCAACGAGAAGGTCTAGAAGCTCAGTCCAGTGTTTCAAGACATCTGATAGAGGTTGGAAAATTGTGCTTAGTAGCGACTCTTCAGGCCTGGGATTTAGCTCAGTGGTTAGAGCACTTGCCTAGTAAGCGCGAGGCCCTAAGTTTGATCCCCGGTACAAAAAAAAAAAAAAAAAAAAAAAACAAACAAAAAATAACAACTCCTCGGTTTCCGCCACACTGAAGGTAACTCTGACGCTGTCACCCAGAGTCAGCACTGTCATCCCCAAGGCTGCCCTTGCTGCCCATGCTGACTGCTGTGGAGTCCTGGGCCACCCGCAGTCTGGGAGGTTCCCGTAACACCCCTCAGCTTTGGTAATTGTTGGAAAGACTGACAGAAGACACGAAGGTGTGTTAGCTTTCCTGCTGCTGAGACAAAATTGCTAACCAGCAGACTGGAAGGAGGAGAAGTTTATCTGCTCATGGCCAGAGGTCAGCTGGCTGCAGTGCAGACACATGGTGCGAGGGTGTGGCCAGGGAAAGCAACTCGTGGCACCCGGGACGCACAGGGCAGGGAGAGAACGGCAAGGAGGAGTCAGGGAGCAGACACCATCCCTGAGTCCGCGCCCCCGACCTGCTTCCCCCGCTGGGCCCTCCTCCTCCGGACACGCTCCGCACAGGAGGGTCAACCCACCAGTGAGGTCAGGCCGGGCAGGTCGGCAGTGAAGGCTGACCGGCACAGGATGCACGCAGAGTGACACTTGGAGGGGGCCACTGGAATCCAGGTGCACTTCCCGCCTCTGTCACCAGTCTCACCAACCAGCAGGCTGCACTCAGCACCCCAGAGTTTCACTGGGGTTTCCGTATGTGGGCCGATCGAGACACTGGTTGGTCGTGGGACCGAACTCCATCTCCAGGCCCCCGCTCTGCTCTCCAGGTCAGGCTGGCCCAAAGGTACAACCCTGGAGTTGCACCCGGAGGGTCCCTCTGGGAATCAGTGCCCACCCTGCAGCTGCCTGTGGGTCTAGGTGAGTCCTGCATTAGGACAACTGGCACTGCTCAGTGCTCAGGAAGGTCCTAGGGATTTGGATGCTCCAGGCTTGTAGTTACTATGGGGAAGACCACCGCACCGCACTGCGGCTGCAGCCAGATTCAGCTGTAGCTGGGGGTTATCATCGCCGGTTTCCTGCACTCCTAAAGAAGGAAAGCAAGTTTATGATCCCAGCATTTGCTTGAGAGAGAAGGTGAAGTGCGTGCAGAATGGAGGGAGGGAAGACAACAAAAACAAAACATTGAGCTGTTGGGAAGCAGCCCAGACCTCTGTCCTGGGGGCCAGCACAGGCAAAGGAATGGTGTCCTGGTTCAGTGGCGTCGGGAAGCTCCAGGGGACCTGCTGAGCAGGAGAACCTGCTACATAATCCTCGAAGGTTACTGGTGATCAGATACTGACCTTGTTCTTTGCGAGCACCTTGTTCTCAGGGGAACAGATGGGCAGTCTGGCTCCTCAAGGGAGGAGGTGGCAGCCATGACCAGGAGGGAGGACAAAGAGAGCGTGGGTGGGGACAGCAGGAAGGACAAGACAGCAGGCTTGCCTGGGTGCAGGGCCCCGGGGCTGGCTGTTCTCTTCACCAGTGTGCTGGGAGGGGACCAGCGGGGATTTGTGCACCCTCCAATCACCAGGAAGGAGAGCAGCTCCCAGCAGGAGGACGATGGCTCCTTGGGAGCAAGCTGCAGTGGGGAGCCCAGGCACAGTAATTAGAGAAACGAGTGGGTTTGTTCCTCCGCTTGCCGTGAGACTGCAACTTCTCATCAGCCCAGAGGCTTTGCTGGAGCTTCTGCAGCTGCGAAGCTTCTGTTGCTAATTACGAGAATGTTCTCCAGACGGATTAAATCTCAAGGCGACCGCGGATCCTCTGCTATCAGGACGCTCCAGAAAGCACTCCCAGTAGCATGCTCTCTGTCTCAGCAAATCCCTAACAAACCTGGGACAGAGAGGCAGGGGACATCACCGGTGCCGAAGCCCAGCTGTCTGTCTTCATCCGGAAAAGACCGTGCAGTCTGATGGCAGGAAGGTGCGCTGAGCAACAGAAAGCATCTTTTCCCTAGTACAGAACCTCCGAGGTATGACAGTGATGCAGCATAAGCGAAGTCATTTGTCACACCCACTGCTGCTCCTTCCCTAGCTGCTGTGATAAAAACAGCTTCGGGAGGTATAAGAGGAGCATCATCTGTCCCCTGGCGCCCGTGGCAGGTGCTCCCCGGCCAGGCTCCTCGTGTTTTCCCGACATGGTTTAAGTGACTGAGGCTGGGGAGCTTTTCCCCTGGGGAAAGTGGGCAAGTGACCCACGTACCAGATGCAATGTGACTCTTCTTCCCCTCCGCAGCCCTCCTGAGGGTCTCTGTGAGAGGGGCCGATGCCCTCTGGACGCTCTCTGCCTGCCCGCACCCTTTCTTGCCCATCCTCGCGCTTCTCCTCCCTATGTACCCAAGTTTCTAGGACACCTGTATTTTTGCAGGCAAAATCAAAGCTATCCCCCACAACCTGGTGACCACTTGGAGAATTTCTGCTGTGGGCGGCCAGCAGGGCCTGTAGCTCAGACACTGACGCCCCAGCCAAGGCAGGAGCCACGTCCTTGTGGACGCCCAGACAAGTCAAGGGTGCTAGAGTTCTCTTTCCCGTTCTGAAGGAAGAGAAAGCTATGCTCTGCAAAAGGTACAATTTATCACCAGTTGTCAGGTGAAATTATGAAATGCGAGCGCTGCCGCAGACGCACAGCACAGTACCACAGGGTTTATTGCGGCGGCTTCTCCTTCTCCTCAAGGGCAAAGCGAGGTTAATTCTAGGCCATGCCACTTTAATGATGTCCCTCTCGAGCCCTGCAGTCCACGAGTTCTATCACCAGTTTTCTTGAATAGTCTTTTTTTCCTTTTAAACACACTTTGATGGATGCGTGTGCTACAACCACCAGCCCACCAGTTTTCCTGTGGGTCCGAGAAACTGTGTGTGTGTGTCTGTGTGTAAGAGCTGCCTGCACTAATCCTCAGTCTCGGTATTTATTTTAATATCGAAATGATAAGGATTTGTGTGTGAGCTCGAGTGAGACACTCATGTATCTTAATGGCCCATGGGAGTCATTTTCTTTGGAGAATCATTTTTCTAAAATTAGCTCTTGTCACAGATCTGAGACACACTCAGTCTGCAGGAGGAAGAATCCTCCCCCAGCTGGATTTCTGTCTCCTGCCAACCTCTTACAAATGGCGCTTTTCCTTCTTCATTTTTTATAAGTGGGAGAAAGCCTGCAGCCTGCTGCGTGTGGAAAGCAGAGTCCATCTCCCTCCTCTCTTAGTTCCAGCCCATTCTTATGCCAGTGTCCAGAAGAGCAGAAAGGAAGAGGTCAGCTGGATCAGCTGAGCATGGGGGCGAGGACAGCAGCCCGGTTCTCAGGAGTGGGGCATGTCAAGTCTTTGTCCAGGACAGGCTGGTCCCGAGGCAAGCAGGACCTCCTCTTGTGGCCCTGGGCTCTGACTCCGGATGGATCCCAACCTGCTGAGCTGGGAAGATCCAAATGACCCCACTTGGCAGAAGCATGAGTCAAAAGCATTGGTCCCAGGGCGACCAGCTGTTTAAAATTCAGGACACTGCCTGCATCCCAAGGGAAGGACCACATTTTATTCATCTTGTAACCCCAGCAACCAAATGTGGTGGCACTGGAGGTTCCTAATCAATACTTCAGAAATAGGTGAAATAAATGATTGGAATTAATAAAAAATAAATGGAGAAAATGTATGGCACGGGTCAATGATGGCACCCGTGTCTTGCTTGCTGTACTTCTTGGCCTGATAGTAGTGTCTGGTGGCTCCAGGGAAATGTACGAGAAGCTGCTGGGTATAAGGGTGCTGGATGGCCGGGCTGCTGCATGGTTAGACTGCTGAATGGTTAGGCTGTGGGATGGCCGGGCTGCTGCACGGTTAGGCTGTGGGATGGCCAGGCTGCTGCACAGTTAGGCTGTTGGACAGTTAGGCTGTGGGATGGCCGGGCTGCTGGACGGTTAGGCTGTGGGATGGCCGGGCTGCTGCATGGTTAGACTGCTGGACGGTTTGGCTGCTGAATATCTGGGCTGCTGTATGGTTAGGCCACCGATGGCTAAGCTGCTGGATTGTTAGGTTGTTGGTTCATGGTTAGGCTGCCGAATGGCTGGACTACTGGGTGGTGCAGCTTGTATCATTAACAGAGTCTCAGCACCAGTCAGGGCGGTTGTGGGGTGAACTGGCACTAGTCATCAGAGGTTTCCACTTAGTAGGCACTCACTGTGTCTGGCATGTTCTCATGTTAATTCCTCATCTCAGTTTAATCTGTAAGAAACTCTGTTAGACATTACTACTCTCATCTGGCCTATAAGATGCTAAATTTCCACAGGTTCCCTTCTAATACATTGTCCCAAATATTTCAGTATATCACAAAGTCAGAAAAAATTGGCGGGTGCTCTACAAATACCAACTTTACAATTTTAGTGATTTTTTTTTCCCTTCTCTGATACAAGCTACTATGCCAAGTGTCGGGACCGCTGCCCACATTAAGCAGGCCAAGGGATGCCCTCACACCCCGCCTGCAAGCATCCCACTTCTGTTTGCTGGAGACGCGGGCCGTGTGTCTGGGTGAGGACTCATTCAAGGGACAGATGGTGGTGTGCTCAGGTTGGACGAGGGCGGGCTGCTCCCGAAGACAATGGCTTTACCTTTCTGGGTCAGGTCATTTCCCCAGTACAGGTTTTGCCTCAAGAGGCCAGGCAGATGGGCAGGAGTCGAAAGGTACAGCCTCATATGTGAGCCGCTCCGGCAGCTCCCCATGGGGTCGGAGAGGGGGACGGCTTCCAGACGTCTATCACTGGCTATGCAGAGCCAACACAAGCTGCCTGTGGCTTCCTGAAACAGCATGTGTCTGCTTTGGACACGGTGGCCTGTTTGGGTTATAATAATTAGCATTCAAATATTTACACTCCATACCAACTGTGCTGAGCTCATGGCTGGAGCTGCGAATTCGCTGCAGCACTAATGTCTGATAGTCAAGAAGAGGCAAAGCTGCAGGCTTGCTCTTGAGACCCGAAAGGCTGACCTGGACTCCTACAGTGCCAGCAGGCTTTGCTGTTGAAGTGTGGTGGCCAGCAGGTGGCTCTGACAAGCAAGGCTCCGTGCCTGCAGAGGCCACCATTTCTGAGAGGAAGGAGGGAGCTGGCTCCCCATCCCAGCATGGCAAGGCCCAAGGGCACCACCGAGGGCCAGTGGTGGATGGACACGCGGTGGCCAGGAAGAGGTGGTGCCACGGGGAGGGTGCCAGGCCACCTAGCCGGTCACAGAGTGACAAGGATGGCAACGGCATTACGAGACGCAAAGGGAGCACCGGGTGGGCCAGAAGGCCCCGTGGCCAGATGGGCTGGCGCTGGGTGACTGGGGAGAACTGGGGGGCTTCAGGTCCAGGGCGAGTCCCCGAGGTTTCGATGGGCACGGTGCTGTGACGCAGATGAGTGAGTGACAGCTCGAGAGCTCAGCTATGTAACGTCAGCTTTCAGGACAGGTTTTGAAATTTCATAAACACGAGAGGGGAACATCATGGAGTGTGGATCTCACCGTGTGGCTTCCAGTCCTGTGTAACGGTGCACAGGAGGCATCCCTGCATCCGAATGACCCAGAATGACAGACCCAGTTCAGATGAACGCCAGAGGTGAGTCGCGCTGAGAAGCACTCAGTACATCCTGCCCGGATGAAGCCCTGTCCCTGCAGCTCAGTCATAGGAAGCGAGCCTGTCCCGTACCTCACGGCCTGTAAGCATCGTCTCACGGGTTCCCTGCATTAGTCCGCTTACTACAATGAGTGCCGCTGTAATTCCACACGGACTCACCAGGCCCAAGGTGAGCTGCAGGACCCTTGGCTTTTGGGAAACTCATCTAGTTTGGGGAAATTAAGGCTTAAATGCTCGAGCAGCGCAGGCACGAACAGGAAGTGTTCCTCGGGTTCAAGTTCTGGAAATCTCTCTTTAGTCGACGCAGCAAGCCCCTTCCAAGGACAGAGAAGAAGGGCGGAGGGGACCCTTCCCGAAGGCTGCAGACCGCGGGCAGAGGTGGCACCCAACGGAAGAGGTGTGGAAGGAGCTACATTTCAGAAAAGACAGACGTCTTGGATCCATCGCTACGAACAAAACCCGATATGTAACCCTGGGGTGGCGAACGGAGGCTGTGAGACACAAACAGCGGGGCCACTGAGGCAGCATCTTCACACACAAGTTGCGCTGATATCTGTGAGGAGGGAGAAAAGAGATCTGGATGGCGGGAGGGCAGGAGGATGTGTGCATCATGGCTAAAATGTTTCCTGTTTTAGGGTTTGAAGTAAATCTGTAGAAATACTAATATGCATTAAATCCAGATACATAAAGTCCCTTATATTTTCTGTTTTACCACATTGTTAGTGTGTAATAATTTCAAACAGTGACAAATGTTTTTAAAAACGCACTTGTAATAAATGTTGTAAGAAGTTACAAAAATAAGCAAGAGAAGTCATTAGTTGTGTCTGTATTCGTGTCTCTCTTTCACACGCCCCTCACTCAGGTCACAACTCCTGCTAACAGTGACACAGAGCAGACAGCCAGCATTTCACACTGGACTCCTGATTTGGTCAAAACTTTCACAGGGTGACACTGCCATGTGATACGAGGGTCTCAGGGGCATGGAGAGCGCTGGGCTCACGAAGGAACCTGCCCGAGACCGGTCGTGGTTGTCACCTGACCCCAGACACAGTTCAATCGCCCGAGCCACAGCCTCCCCTCTGTAAAATGAGGAAAATTCCAACCTCGAAGAACTGATACAGAATAACCTGTATTTTTTCTAATCGATACGTACACACAGGGCAGAGGTAGCACTTCACTCCGTGCATACACTATGCACTGATGGAAGCAAGGCGATTATGTTCCCATATCTAGCCTTTCTCTCTCTGGACCCTTCGAGCTCTTCTGTCCTGTTCCTCATAACATACCTGGTGGGCTGCCGTTTGCCATCAGCACTGCCCATGCTGTGGAACAGCAACGTCCTGCTCTCCATGCGCTGTCCAGCCTCCCTCCTCCCTTCTACCCTTCCTGGCAGCCACCATGTTCCTCTCTTCTACTCTGAGGTCAACTGTTTTAGCTCCCACTTATGAGAGAAAACATGCAGTATTTTTCTTTCTGTGCCTGGCTGATTTCTCTTAACACAATGTCCTCTAGTTCCACCCACTTTGCAGCAGATGACAGGCTTTCGTTCTTTTGATGGCTGAAGAGCATTGTGATACGCCACCTTTTCTTTATCCGCTCCTCCATCAGCAGACGCCTCATGGATGGTACTGCACCGAACGTGGGAGTGGACGTACCTTTTTGATAAGCTGATTGCAAACTTTAAATAAGAAAATGCAAATAAATACCATAAATGCAAATAGACTTCATTGTTATGCCCGTAAGTGTTAAGTATCTGAAGATACCAGCTGTGCCGTGGGGAGCACTGTGCAGAGGGTGATGAGCACCATCCTGACTCCTGCCTCCAGGGGACAGCAGAGTGGAAAGCAGCTTCCCTCAGGACAGCATCCGGTGTGCCTGTCTCCATGCTGAAAGACCTCCCAAGAGTGGCACCCCCAGCCCTTGTTCCACCCTTTAATCCTTCTTGGGGGGGGGTCACAGCCCACTGCAAAGCATTCACTGTGGTGTGACTCTCCCTGGAGCTGCCTGTCCGCCCGGTGCTTGGTCCAAGGTCTAAACTCAGGGCAGGAACAGGGGTAGGGCTGGAAGTCCAATCTGTTGCTTGCACCCAAGCCACAGCCTTGGCATAGCTTTGTCAGTGCCGTGTGGGTCCCTCTAACCTCCATCTGTCTGACATTTGTGGCCTTAAGATGCCGGGCAGTTGCCATTAGCATTTCCCTCAAGTCCTATGACTTGGGAACTGTGGTTAAGAGCATTTTAAGGACTGGGAACATAAGTCACAGTGTAGTTCCCCAAAGCTCACATGTCAGTGTGGTGGAGCTTGGACAGCACCTCTCTACCCTTCAGGTAGTCAAAGGGGAGACAGTGGTGATGTCTATGCCCCTTACTTTCCAGGGCTGTCCAAAATTGCCAAGGAAAAGATCTCTTAGTGAGAGCATTTGAAATCTGGATGTCCTACCAACTCATTCAGCTCCTGTGATTCAAAGAATAGTCAGTATTTAGGTTCAATAATTATGTCACAGTAATCTTAGTCAATTTTTTGTTTCCTGAAGTATGTGTAAATGAAAAGATGATCCTGGAGTACACAAAAAGTCACCCAGGCAGATGTAGAGGTATGAATACAAATCACAGGCAGGTGACCCTTCTGGGCCACTGTATCTGTTTGCTTTGTGAGGCTATGTAGAGTCTGTGGGGTGGGGGAGCATTAACAGTCCTAATAGGTTGGGGTTTAAGGATGGAACATTCAGGCTGGGGACTTAGCTCAGTGGTTAGAGTGCTTGCCCAGCAAGTGCAAGGCTCTGAGTTCGATCCCTGGCACACACACACAAAAAAAGGATGGAACATTCAAAATTTTATTAAAACATCAAGTTGTTAAGGATCTAACACCTTTCTCCTTAAAATGAATGGGTAACATTAGCTATAGAAGCCATAGGGCAAGCCAGCCATGTCGTCCTGGGTGGGGTTTTAATAGGAAACGTGGGGAGAGAGGAATGCATTGATTTTTATATTAAAGCACATACACACATATTTTGGAGTCAAATGCAAAGCCAATTTGAATACATTTTCCCCTGTCTCACTGTACTTCAGTATCCATTATCCACTGTCTTAACTACTTTCTCATTGCTGGAACTAAATACCTGACACCCACAAGCTAAAGGAGGAGAGGTTTACTGTAGCTCAGTTTGTAGAGGTTTCAGTCCATAGTCTGCTGGCTCCAAGGCAGGGCAGCCTGGCAGGGGGGCATCACAGAGGAGCAATAGTTCATGGCAGGGCAGGCAGAAGGCAGCAGGCAGTGAGCCCTGTGGACTTTCATCCCATCCAGGCTACAAGCCTATTGGTTGGTGCCACCTAGACCTAAAGGGAAGGGTGGGCCTTCCCTTTATCCACACCCAGAACTATGCTAAACCAATCAGTGGGCTAATTTAGGCACCATACTCTTAATCCACATTCATACACCCTAGATCCAGCCACCTCCAAAAAGCCCCACCTATGAGTGCATGAGGCTTTGGGGGGACATCTAGATACAAAGCGTGACAGTATATGAAAACATTCTAAAATCCAAAATAATCTGAATCCTGAAAGACTTCTGATTCCAAGCATTTTGAATAAGGGATACTCAAGTGCATACAAACACATACACTCGCACACACACTCACAGGCCCACACACTAAACATTTGCTAGATGCCCAGGTATTATGCTAGATGATAGAGATTAAATAGATAATATAACACTCTTATCCCCCATGATCCTATAATTGAGTAGAATCATGGAAGATGAGTGGTCTCTTATCAGCCAAGAATATCTGATAACTAACTGAAGCAGATGTTCATGTAAATATACAAACGGTATTTTAATTAGGGTATCTGCTCTAACATCTGTGCTGATAAATGACACTTACATAGCACAAAATAAGTCACTCGCCCAACATTTGTCCACGCGCCAGACCTGCCTTGTAAAGTGCTACTCCTGTAAACTGCAGCAATTGCTCCATATGAGACGCCACTCGCGGAGACGCTAATGCCACCGTGCCGCGGTGCTCATTCCACGCTCCCGTCTTCATGCCGCTCTCACTCTATGTGCTTTTGCTCATTTTATTTCTGCTCTTGGCGAGATTTAAATGAAGGCTTTCTTCCTTTGCTCTACCAATGTCTGCGGCAGCTATATTGCACTGCCGCACACAGCATTAACTACAGTACAAATATACAGTCCCGGATTGCCTTTTGAAAAGAAAATGTTCATGATGCCTATCACAGAAATACTGAATTCATCAGCCTGAAATTTAAAGTGTCAGATGAGCTGGATAAATATCTATCTCTGGAATTCATTTCTGAACAGTGTAGGGTTATTACTTTGATTTCAAAGGAAAAAAACTGTAACCCAAAAACATCCTGGCTCTCAGAATGTGAGGTTCAAATTAACTTGTGCACGGCCTTTGTGAGTTCATATTGTATTACGTGCAAAAAAAAAAAACAAAAACAGAACACTTCTGGCTTGGTTGCCTATCTCATTGGAGTAAAATTTTTAGTCCCAATTCTCCGATAAAACATCAGTGCTAAGTGTAAACAGTGCAGCCACGTGGGCTGCGAAGAATGTGGGTCCCCTGTGCTGTCCCCAGAGACCAGGATCAGCCGGAAGGAAGCTCCCCAGACCAAGCAGGCTGAGTCAGGGCAGCGCAGCCCAGAAAAAGGACTGAACGCTGGAGAAAGTAAGTCACGGAGCCATTTTAAACTCAAAGATCAGAGAGGTAAAGTGGGTTTCTATCCTCCCACTCTAAATGAACATGAAGCGGAGCCACGCGTCCCTTGTGTACACTGCGTACACATCTGTGGCCCCAGGAGGGATTTTCTCTCCCTGGAGGGTCGTCACCATGTGTCAGGTGGGCTGGATCGTCTGAGATCTCTGACTCTCTTCCCTCACAGATGAGGAGTCCCTGGTCTGGAGTGAAGAGGTGAGTTAGCTGAGGTCACAGGGTCAGCGAGGCAGGCGCAGAATGGAGATGCAGGTTTCCAGTAGGCACACCTGCGTCACCTCGATCTCTGTTATGTTCTTTGCCACAGAGTGACAGACAGGACCAGAAGCCCTTAAAACATGCAGAACTCTGCTCTGCCTGCACCGACTGGATCGGATCACAGGTTTCGATTCCAGAGTATGGTCATGTGTAGCTCAGTGCCGGTGCGTGTTCTGAGAAACTCAACCCTGGTCAGGTCCAGGGCTCTGATCCTCGCAGAGGGCGCTCACACACCGAGACGGCTGCACTGTCACTAGGCGATACACTCTCTTGGGGCCACTGTCACAGGTCCGCTACTGCTGGCCAGCATGTCATCGTGCAGTGCACGATCGAAGTTCAGAGTTCTGTAGCTAAATAGGAAGTTGCAACAATTGAGAAGGAGGACTCGAGAATAAGATCACTGTCATGTATAATCTGCGGAGTCATCGCAAGGGAGTTTGGAACAACTGGGGGTGTGCAGGTCCCCACAATCCAAAGCACAATGTCCATGAGGCTGGTCCTGGCCTCTGTGAGGCTCTGAGCACCAAGGAGAACACACGGGGACACACTGTGAAGTCCGGCCGTCCCTTGTTAATGGGGGGACCCAGCGCTGCTCAGTTCACCTGGCCGTGTCCAGTATGGAGAAGAAGAACAATGCTGGGCACCCCGAGGGCCGCTGTGGAGAGCAACAGAGCCCCGTGGGAAGGCGGTGCAGGGCTGGGGTGTTATCAGCAACGCGTGTCCCTGCCTGTTACAAGGAAAGGCAGCCCTGAAGCTTCGGAACAGTGTTGCCCGTGTGACTGTGAATCCTGAGTGGGCCGACATCACTGGATTAAGCGACATCCCACAGATTAGTCAAGCAGGCTGCAGGGTGTGTTTGTGTCCAGGCAGGCCGTGGAATGTGGCCTTGGGATCAGTGTCTGGTCCCAGCCTCTTCCTCACTGCCACTTCCTCTGCTCTGCTTCCCAGCCACCATGAACTGCACAGCTTTGCTCAGCACGCCCTTCTGCCATGATGCTCCGGTCCTGGAACTCCCCAAAACCTAAGCCAAGTTAAAGGGCTCTTACTCTACACTGTGGGTGTCAGCATGTGTCCCAGTGACAGAAAGCTGTTACACTGGGGCACACGGTCCCAGGAGCCCTGCCGCTCCTGGAATCCCTGAGCCGTGCATTTAAAAGGCATCTTCCTGGTGCACTGAGCTGCACTGTTGGAACCTGACCGGGAGCTGTCCTTGGAAAGCAAGCCACCCTCCCACCACGCGCATCCACAGGGCTGTGGCTGGCCAGGAAGAAGAAGGCTGGAGAAGGCTGGAGAAACAGGCACCTGCATCCCAGCTGGGCATGGTGCTTCCTGCTCAGCACGTTTCCCAAAAGAATGATGTTGAACACACTGTTCATGACGCTCCAACTGCCCACAGATGCCTATCTGACCACTCTGAGACCCATGCAAACCTCCCCTGCAACACTCCACACCCGGAGACCACACAACGCCAGGCACACGCCCGCAGGCTTCTGCAGGGGCTGCATCGCAAGCGGCCTCCTCCCACCTCCCTACCCCCGTCCCGAGCTCACCTAGGTATCCCTCGCCCGCAGAACCTTCCCCAGTCAGTGCTCAGCACATTCTACTTTCAATATCCGACACACAAAGACAAATGAATGAAAGAATGAATCATACTTGCGAAAAACTTCCCACAGCACTTGATACTGTTCTCTTTGCAACACGCACTCACATTTCAAGGCCAGGGTACGGTTTGGTGCAGAGCACTGGGCTTTAGCACCACCAAAAGAAAAAAAATCCCCAACGCATTCAGCTTTCCATTGGATAAGGCAAAAATAGGCATCTGAGATACAGATACCTGGACTCAAATACCTTTATAACACAGGCTTTCGTTTTTGTTTTTCACTGATTGGCGCATTATCTTGGGCAACTTATTAAACCACAGATCAGTTTCTTCAGCTGCAAGAGGGGGATAGCATCACACAGTTTTTCCCACCTTTAGGGGGACTTTCACTGGGCTTTGTGTGACAGACCATGTACTGCCAGGCACCAGTGCTCAAAGAATGTTCATTTTCTCCTTCTCCTTTTCTCTGTCATGTTCTCTGATGGGTTCAGTAATGACCTACATCAGCTGCGGCTTTGAACAAATCCTCCAGAAAGAGCTTCTACACCAAGCGTGTGGCCTGCTCCACAGTGTGCGATAAACGTTTGACAATCATGTCTCGGGGAGGCGAGTGGGGAACAGGCCTGCTTGTCAGCCTCTGCCCATTGTGCGGTGTAAACATCCCCACCACTGCCAATCAAGCTACCACAGCAGCGTCACTGGGCAGACTCGGGAAGGGATGGATAAAAGTGCACCGCTGTAGAGAGTGTACACCATACAGACACATTGCGCATGAATAACCCCTGGAGCAGAGCCAACAGTAAAGCGAAAGAAAATCATTAGTGATGGGTGTTGAAAATTCACTACTTTTGCTTTTAATCATACTTAATAACTGGATCATAAAATTTCTGAAAACTTGCAAGCCAGCCCCAGTATGCTACGGCATCTCACCTCGCCGAGAGAACTCCAGCCCCAGAGGATTATTAATTCCAGGCACTCCGGCCTACGGACAGGCTTTATTGATGCAGGACCCTCGAAACACATGCAGGAAGCCTGAGCTCAGAGTTTCTGCAGGGGAATGAGGCTGCTGAACAGTGCGTGTCCGCACAGGATGCGTCCTTCGGGCCAAACACTGTCTGTAAGGACCGCAGGCCGCGCACTCGGCATTCAGGGTGAAGACAACACAGCGCTTGCTGCTTTGCTCCCGCACGGCCTTGCTGCACACATCTACTTGTATGGTTTCATTTTATTTGAGGTCCCTCTCAGTTGGAAGGCACGATGCCAGGTCACAACAATTTCCAGAATGCCTGTCACACATGTGGTGCTTTTAGATGGGGAAGCTGAGGCACAGAGCAGGACAGCAAGCTGTCCGCAGTTTGGGACCAGAGGCTGGAACCAGTGTTGTAGTTTTAGAAAACAGCTTTGGTCTTCAAAGCCTCCAAGGCACTACATTTTATCCGCTCATTCACTTGTTCAGACACTGACTCATTTCAAAAGAGACAATAAAACATATTTGTGACATAAAATCTCTCCTACAGCCTGCTCAGTTCCAAAAGTGACATTTGATGACTCTGACTTGCATCTGCATTAGGCCATCTGTACCAGGACGCGGTCAGCCGGCTTGATGATCGCTCAGAGCAGAAGTGACAGGAACTCGCTTTACGAAAGCCTCCCCGTACCCAGCATGAGTGGCGAACACAACACAGGAGCAGTGTCTGGTCAGGCGTCGTTCCTGCCACGGCATCACGAGATGGACTTGCGGCTCCTGGGGGCTGCGGATCTGTCAGAGCCACAGCGCTCGTGTGCTGGGTGTGGAGCCGGACAGGGGAGACCAAAGCAGAGGACACACGTGGATGAGCACAGCAGTGCGTGTACTGGGTGTGCAGCACGTGTGTGTACATGCCAGGCCTCTGGTCACGTGACACACAAGCTGCACGGGCCACCAGGCTTGAGGTCACCATGCCTATGTGACAAGTGGGGTATGGCCTCCCCTAAA
>PVJO010013665.1:0-51031 GCA_004026905.1 Hystrix cristata
TTTCTCTGATATAAGAGACCATAACTGTAAATAAGGACAAAGAGGTGTAATAGATATTATATAAAGGGAGGATGGTGTGCAGAGGAGAGGAGTGCTAGAAAGAAAGAAGGGGAAAAGCAGAAAGGCAACAGGGGAAAGAGAGGGGAAAGGGAAAATATGGAAAATGATGAATGAACCTGCTGTAAATAGGGAGGGAGGGAGGAGAGGGGAGGGGCGGGGGAGAGGGGGGAGAACCAAGATGTACCATGTATAGGTACAGAATAAATGTAATGAATGTGATCAATGTATGTAGAATGTACCAATACATGCTCTTGGTTTAAAATAAATAAATAAATAAAAACAAAACAACAAAAAAAAAACTTAACAGTGAGTTTTAGAGATAGAAAAAGTATAGGTCAAAGTTAACAGAGAAGAGGGTGGCTTTAATGACTAGAATACAAAATACTTTTATAAAAGCCAGTAAAAGTTGAATCATGCTAATTTTATAAAATTTAGAAAATATAAATGAAAACACTTCCAATCTCAGTACCCAGAGAGTATGAATTTTTGTTTTTTCAGTGCTGGGGACTAAACCCAGAGCTGTGTGCATGCTAAGCAAGTGCTCTGCCACTAAGCTATATCCCCAGCCCAAAATATCACATTTTAATGTACCTATAATCTAGTTTTTCTATGCATAAATTTTTTTTATTAATTTTCAAATATGAGATCTCACTGTAAACAGCTTCTTTCTCCTAATAGAATATGGTATCCATCTTCCCACATTAAATTTCCTGTCAATTGCAAATGGCCACGCAGCATCCTAGTATATGAATATACAATAATAGCTTATTCAGCTAAGTCCATGGCGTGCGTTTGTAATAATTTATTACCAAAACACTGCTGTGGTCGGTTGGGAGGGAAGGATCAGAGTGGGGAGGCGGTTTGGCGCCACCTGCTGGCAGGAACTGAAAAGGATCTACCTGGAGACCACGGTGCCGGTTAGGTGGCGGGGTGGAGGCTGGCCATGAAGAAGGTCAGGGCTGGGAGGCTTCTTACAAGTTGTCTTTCTTCGCACCCCGCCTGTAGCCCTACTTCCTTCTGTAGCAACCCTAGAAGGCTCCCCGACTCCTTTCAGAGCTCACTGCAACGCAAGGTCATCGATGTCATTGCTGCAAAGCTCCATGTGTTAGAAGCATCATCTCCTGCTTCCACTCTGGGATCCTGTCACTCTTCTGTTGCTGTTGCCTTTGGGATAAAAGCCAAATTCCTCTTTATAGTCAACAGGGATTTATATAATTTTGATCCAACCTAGCTCTGCAACTCCAACCTGCCACCTGAAAGTAAGGCCTTAAAAACAAACATCTATTTTCTTCAAAATCTAAGTTCCTTCTATTGTCTTCATCCATTGATTTAGGAGACTTGATAGCAATATTCTATCTAAACTGCTGAGAATCTCATGCAATTGGCATTGGTGGACATGCAAGATTGTGTTCTTTCCTGCTACCTTGGACTGACGCGTGGAGAATCCGTCCTGCAGGAGTGTACACGGTACTCCGTGCATTGTCAGAGCTCTATTAACACAACCTTGACACCCTACACCTGCCCTGCCCTCCACAGTCACTTCACATGCTCCAAAGAAAGAACATTTCTCTATAAATTGAAGCAGTTAAGTCTCCCTGTAATTCCACCTTTCCTGGCACCTTCTGCTTGCTGGAGCAGCACAAAATCAGACTAATTCTTCTCTCTGTCAATCCTTCAAACAACACAGCAGTTATGTCACCCAGGGAGAAGTCAGAGCACGGGCCGCCGGGAAGCGAGGCAGAGGAGTTTAGACTTGATTTAACAGTAAATGAGAAGCTCTCATGGCTTCTCAGCAGGTAGTGACTGGACCAAAGTAATGAATGAGAATGATTCAACCTGCATCCCAGACACAGGGTAGCCTGGAGACAGGGACTCCAGCTAAGAGATTGTTGTCGTCATCATCTAGACAAGATGAACCCGAGAAAAACTGTTGCAAGGTGAAAGGCACTTGATGGTGGTTTAGACACTCATGTGGGAACTTCCTGTAGGTTTTCTTGCACTTATATATCTGATGGTGTTTTGTCTCCTTAGTTAGACTGGGGCCCACAGTCATGCCTTTCTGGTATGGCGATCTGCACCATGAGACAGAGCGGAGGGATGTTTGGGAGGTGGAAGCAACTGAACTTGGCAATCAGATTACTCAAGGCTACAGAGAAGGAGGATGGCTGGACAGCTTTCAAATTTCTGAAAATGAAAGCATGTTTTCTGGAAGGAAATAATAAATACAGTTATCAACAGGTATTTGAAGCTGGGACAAATTTTAGGATCTCTTCACGATCAATATGGATGTAGGAGCCAGCTGTACAGAGGTTAGGCCTAAGCCACAGAGTGATGGAGAAGGCAAGTGTTTAGAATAGTATTCTTTCTTTTTATAACCCATTAACCACAACATACATAATATGAACAGCTGGGGGAAATTTTACATGTACTTGCCCCTGCGTAACTGCCATACAGATTCAGGATGTTTCCCAATCTCCAACACTCCTTTGTGTTCTCTCATAGTCATTACCACCCTCCCCAAAGGTAACCACTAGTGTGACTTTTGTCACTATAGATTAGTCTTGCCTGATCTTGAACTTTATAAAAATTAATTCATACAGTACATATTCTTTTGTGTCTGGCTTCTTTGTTTCAACATTGTGTCTATTAAGATTTGTCTATGTCAGTACATATAACAGTCATTTGTTCTCTTCCACTGCTAAATAGTTTGAATATTTATCCACTGCATTTATCCATACACTTGTTTACACATGTGGACCGTATATCAGTCATGGTTCTCCAGAGAAACAGAACTGATAAGATAGATATAGATGGCAGATAGATAGATAGATAGTCGATAGATAGATAGATATAGGAGGGTTGGCTTTTTTGTTTGTTTGTTTACTTTTTTGAGATAGGCTCTTATTTTGTACTTTAGACTGGCTTTGAACTTGAGACAATCCTGCCTGCCTGGGCCTCCCAAGTGCTGTGATTACAGGTGTGAGCTGCCACACCCAGCTAGAGGTATTTTTTAAGGCAAGAGTTGACATTGCTAGAGGAAAGAAGGCCTCTTTAAGAAATGGTGTGGGAAAAACTGGCTATCCATGTGCAGAAGACTGGATCTAGACTCCTATCTTTCACCATGCACCAAACTAAAATCAAAATGGATCAAAGAACTAAAGGTTAAAATAGAAGCACTTAACCTGCTGGAAGACAAAATGGGTAAAACTCTTGACGTCATAAGCGTAGGCAAGGAATTTCTGAACAGAACCCCAGTTACACAGGAAATATCAGTAATACTGAGAATCAACAAATGGGATAATACCAAATTAAAAGGCTTCAGCATAGCAAATGAAACAACCAACAGAGTGAAAAGACAACTTACAGAACGGGAAAAACGTTTTGCCAGCTAAACCTCAGAGGACTAATATCTAAAATATATAAGAAACTTTAAAAATTGGACCCACCCCAAAATAAAAGACTCAAATAATAAGCAAATGAAATGACTAGATATTTCACAGAAGTACAAATGGCCCGTAAATACACAAAGAAATGCTCAACATTACTGGCCACTAGAGAAATGCAAGTTAAAACAACACTGAGATTTCATCTTACCCCAGAAAGAATGGTCATCATCAAGAAATAAAATAATAACAAATGCGGGTGAGGCTGCAGGGAGGAAGGAACCCTTCTAGACTGTTGGTGGGAATGTAAACTAATACAACCACTTTGGAAATCAGTATGGAGATTCCTCAAAAAATTGAAACTCAACAAGATGGTAATCACAACACTCGGGAGGCTGAGGCAGACTGATTGCTGCAAGTTCAAAGCCAGCTTGAACATAGCAAGACCCTGTCTCAAAAACCCAAAACAAAACAAAACAAAATATCAAGACCCTCCTGAAAAACTGAAACTCGAAATGCTATGTGATCCAGCTATTTTCCTTTTAGATATCTTCCCGAAAGTGTTAAAGACATCATATTACAGTGATACATGCATACCTATGTTTATAGCAGCACAATTCACAATACCTAAGTCTTGGAAGCAGCCTATATGTCCATCAACAGATGAATGGAGAAAGAAAATGCGGCATTTACACATAGTGGGGTACTACTTTACCATAAAGAAAGATAAACAAGTCATTTGTAGGAAAATGGATGCACTTTGAGATCATAATGTTAAATGAAATAAATCAGAAGTGCAAGCTTGAATATTGCATAGTTTCTCTTATGTGAGAAACCCAAAATATATATAAATAAAGAGGAAAATAAAATATAGGTAATGGGGAAGGGGATAAAGAGATGGAGGGAGAGGAAAGGAAGGGCAGGGAAAGAAATTAATATGTGTTATACACAGGTCCCAACTCCACATAAGAAATGTAAACATTATGTATTGCAAACATGTACATACACACAAAAAAAGAAGGGGATCAAGAGAGAGATGGAAGGGTGAAAGAGGGAAGGGAAAAGGAATTAAGGAATAAAGATATATTATGTGCATGTACCAATTCCCCACAAGGAATGTAAACATTATGTACTACAAACATAAACTAATAAAAAATATTTTGAAAAGAGTTGATATTGGTGTCTTGAATCTGAAATCTATAGGGCAGGAGCCTGGAAACTAAGGCAAGGTTTCTGTGCTATAGTTTTAGGGCAGGGTTCCATCTTCTCTGCAAACCTCAATTTTTCTCTTTCAAGGCCTTCAATTTATTGGATGAGTCTTACCAGCATTATGGCTAATTCCCTTCATTTAAAGTTAGTTGAGCTGGGCTTGGTGGCATACACCTGTAACCCCAGCACTCAGGAGGCTGAGGCAGGATTTTTGCGAGTTCTAGGCCAGCCTGGGCTGCATAATGAGTTCAAGGCCAGCCTGGAAGACCTGTCTCAAAAAACAAAATAAAATTATTTGATTCTAAATGTTAATCACATCTACAAAATACCTTCACTGGAAAAATAACTTTTTCAGTACTAGGGATTGAACCCAGGTCTTTTGCACTGAACTACATCACCAACCCTTTTTACTTTTCTGTTTTGAGGCAGATTCTGGCTAAATTGCTAAATTGCCCAAACTCAGAATCCTCCTGTCTTAGAGTCCTGGGATCACAGGCCTGGCTCACAGCAACATCTAGACTCACGTTTGACCAAATAGCTAGGGACCATTATCTGAGTTGCCACAAAATTATCAACAGAGGTTGCTTCCACTTTTTTCTTTTTATTATTATTTTTATTACCTTAAGGGTTTTTTCACTCTTTTTTTTATTGGTTATACAGACTAACGGCTCTCATTTGGGCAGATTCATACCTGCATATGACAAACTTCGATGGTTTGTCTGTCACTCCATGCCCCACCCTCCCCAGGTTCACATTTTTGGGATTTCAACGTACGTATTTTCCTCATATTCATCTCCCCATTATCTTCCTTTACACCCCTCTTATGCCCTTCCTCTTTTCTAATACTAGTCTCTCCTCTACTTTCTCGTCATCTTTTTTAGATTCTACATTTCAGGGAGAACATGTGACATTTGTCTTTCGGAGTCTTGCTTATTTGGCTCAATGTAATTGTGTCTGGATCCCGCCGTTTTC
Source organism: Hystrix cristata (assembly GCA_004026905.1). NCBI lineage: Eukaryota > Metazoa > Chordata > Mammalia > Rodentia > Hystricidae > Hystrix > Hystrix cristata. The sequence continues at coordinate 5,625 of PVJO010013665.1, forward strand.
TTGCAAATGATGGAATTTTATTCTTCCTTATGGCTGAGTAATACTTTATTGGGTATTTTCTTCATCTATCTATCCGCCGATGGGCGTCTAGGCCTGTTCATCTTGGCTGCTGTGAATTGTGCTGCAATAAACATGGTCGTACAAGTACCCCTCTGGTGTGCTGATTTTAATTGTTTTGGTTATACCAAGCAGTGGTGTAGCTGGGTCATATGGTAGTTTTAAATTTGTTGAAGAACCTCCATACTGATTTCCACAGGGACTGTACTAATTTACATACCCGCCAACAGTACAGAAGCACCACCCCCCTCTCCAGCATTTATTTGTTTATTTTCCTTTTTCTTTCTTTCTTTCTTTTTTTGGTTTTCTGAGACAGTCTCATTATGTAGTCCGAGCTGGCCTCAAACTCATGGTGACCTTCCTGCCTCAGCCTCCAGAGTGCTGGAATTACAGGCGTGCACCACCACACCCGGCATTTATATTCTTGATGGCCGTTCTGACTGGGAAGAGATAGAATCTCAAAGTAGTATTGATTTGCATTTCCCCCAGGTTTTTTTTTTAATTATGTCCATTTTTAACTATTAGGAACACTTGTACCTGTCCTGTATTGGACAGAAACACTTTTCAGCTGGGTATGTATCGAAGCAAACCTGCTAGCACATAGGGATGTGTATGTTTGGCCTTAGGAAATACTACCAATATTCCAGTGTGGTTGTATCAGTTTATACTCCCTTCAGCAATGTATAAGAATTCCAGTTTATGGGCTGGGGGTGTAGCTCAGTGGTAGGGGGTTTACCTAGCATACACAAGTACACGGGTTCAATCCCCCATGCCAGGAAAAAAAAAAAAAAAGAGTTCCAGTTTAGAGCAAACATTCCCCGCCTCCCACTGCCAGTTTTTTCTTGGTTTATCTGGTTTTTGAGACAGGGTCTTGCTCTGTAGCCCGGACTGGTCTCAAACTTGCACTCTTCCTTCCTTAGGAGCCTGAGTGCTGGGATAACAGGTGTGCACCATTAGTCCCAGATTTTTCTCCCACTTTTTAACTTTTAATTTATATATAATTTCACACTTATAGAAAAGTTGCAAAAACAATACAAAGAACTCACATACATTCTTTTTCAGATTCACTAATTACTAACATTTTGCCAGATTTGGTCTATCGTTTTGTCTATCCATCCATAAACACACGCATGCATATTTTTTCTTAACCATTTATGCTCCCTTTTTCTGTAAATATTTCAGGGCACATTTCCTAAGAGCAAGTACTTTACCTTACATAACCACTTTTATCAAAATCAGGAAATGTAACATTGATCATAAGTTCTTATCTGATCTACAGTGTATTTGAATTTCACAAATTGCTCCAGTAACATCCTTTATAGCCATTTTTTTCTCCTTTCTAGCATCCACTTGGAAACCACACATGGTATTTACTACTTATTTCTCTTTGGCCTTCTTTAATGTTGATCAGGTCTCCAACCTTCCCTTATCTTGCATGAACTTGATTTTTTTGTTTTAAGATTACCAGCCATTCATCTTATCAAATGTCCTTCACTTGGGTTTGTTTGCTGTTTCCACATAATGAGATTCAGGTTATATACTTTCGGCAGGTGTACCACAAGAATGATGTTGAATCTTTTTCAGGGCATCTCTCTTTAAGAGTATTATTAATTTTGATTAAATGGTTATGGTTGTGTTCACCAGGTTAACCAACTATGCAGTTACTAATTTACCCCTTATAATAAGTTGTGCAAGAAAGTGGTTTTTGTTTTTTTTGTTTTTTTTTTTTAATTTTTTTATTATTTTTTACCAAGAACATGTATTGGTACATTGCATACATAATGATCATAATCAACATGGTTATTTTGTACCTGTACATTGTTTTGTTTTTTTGAGAAAGGATTTTGCTATGTAGTTTAAGCTTGCCTTGAATTCACTGTATAGCCCAGGGTGGCCTCGAACTCACAGCAATCCTTCTGCCTCAGCTTCCCAAGTGCTGGAATTACAGGTGTCACCAACCAGGCTCTGTAGGGAAGTGTTTTGAATCTATGTAAATATCCCATTCTTCAAATTTCCATTCACTAGTTTTAGCATCCATTGGTAGATTTTTTGTCTAAATCAATTATTACTATATTGGTTGAACAATGATTATTCTAACTCCATCATTACTTCCATATTTGTTGCTTGACAGTCTACTATAAGAAAGAGCTATTTCTTCTCTCCCTTCTTTACTTGTTTATATTAGTATGGACTCATACAATCTTATTTTATTCTATAACTATTCTACAGTGCTACTACTTTTCTCCTCCTCCTCCTCCTTCACCACCTTCCTCTTCCTCCTCTTCTTCTTCCTCCTCCTGTATCCTCCTACTGTTTCTTTGCAGTACTGGGGATTGAACCCAGGACCTTCACACTGAGCTACATCCCCAGACATCGATTGATTGTAGTTTTTGTTTTGTTTTGTTTTGGGGGGCGGGGGGCTGCTGGGGATCAAACTCAGGACCTTGCACTTGCTAGGCAGGCGCTGTACCACTGAGCTAACTCCTCAACCCCTGATTGACTGTAATACTGAGGGTTAAGTGCAGGGCCTTCTCACTCAGCTGTATTCCTAAACTTTTTTTTTTCTTTCATTTTTTATTTTGAAAGAGGATCTTTCTAAGTTGCTAAGTTGTCCTTGCTGGGTTTAAACTTGTGATCCTCTTTGTAAATAAGGAAGGGTGGGGAGGGGAATGGGAAAAAAAGCAGCAGCAAGATCTATCATGTACAGGTACAAATTCCCTCTGATGAATGTTGTCACTATGTACATCTAAAATGTACCACTAAAATAAAAGTTAAAAAAATAAATAAATAAACTTGTGATCCTCACGTCTCAGCCTCCCAGAGTACCCCTGTTATTTATTTTGAAGTTTAAGTATCCCAGATTAGGTCAATGAAAACCCCCTTTGATTCCTTTATTCTTTTGACATATCCTTATTATTTTTCAGTCTTTCTTTGCTTTTTGGCACAATATCATATTATAGGCTTGTCTTGTACTTTCCCTCTCTTGGCCCCAGGACCAGCCATTCCCTCAAGGAAGTCTGGTTTCTTTCAGTGGAAAATGATATTTAGAAAACAAGATGTGGGTGCTAAGTGTGCTGTGTCACTGCTATGCCTACTCCTAAGCCCTCTAGTAGACAAGAAATATAAATACATCTTAATTTATTTCTATATCTACGCACACACACACATGCACACACACACACACACACACACACGCCATGTATTCACAGAACACCTCCAGTTCCAATTCAGTACTGCAAGATTCACTTTAGTCTTCTCTTTCTCCATATTTGTAATTCCCTTCTTCAACAGCAAGAACTGGTTCCCATTACCCATTTATTTATCCATTTGCTCAGTTCCACAACACAGAAAAAATATTTTAGACTGTTAACATATATTACTACAGGAAAATTTCCTTCTAAATGGAATTCAGTGTTAGATTTGTTTGTTTCCACCTTCCCTTTGCTGTGATAATTTTTAAAATTTGAAACAGTAAAATTCATTTGTTTCTATTTAAGTCCTCCCCTTCCTCATCCTTATTGACTTTTTCTTTTTTTAAGGTGCTGGGGATCGAACTCAGGGCCTTGTGCTTGCTAAGCAAGCGCTCTACTATTTGAGCTAAATCCTCAACCCTGACCTTTTTTAACCAAGAAGTATTCCTCCCGTGGGCTATGGATTTTGTGGATGGGAATTGTGGGATTGTAAACCCACCTCCCCCTAGAGTTTTATGAAAAATACTGAGTATGTCTGCGTGGTGGTGTAGAAAATTTGGTGGGGTGGGGGGCAGTGCTGGGGACCAAACTCAGGGCCTTGTACTTGCTAGGCAAGTGCCCTAACCACTGAGCTAAGTCCCCAGCCCCCCAAATTCTTAACTTGTAAGATTCTCAGTGGGTAGCTGGGCATACCCAGCTGTGACCTGTACTGTAACCTTACTGCACACCTGTAATCCCAGCACTCTGAGAGGCTAAGACCAGAGGATTGCAGTGAGTTCAAGGCCAGCCAGGGATCCATAGTAACTTCAAGGTCAGCCTGAACTATACAGCGAGACACAGCTTCAAACAAACAAACAAACAAAAATTTTTTAAAGAACTGAGGAGGTGACTCAGTACGAAGGCCCTGGGTTCAAGCCCCAGTACCACAACAGTGACAACAAAGATTCTCAATGGTCTTTAACCAAAAATATTTAGAGGTAGGAGAAGAGAAGTAATCTAGAGAGAAGAGAAAGAAGCTGGGGCTTCCCACTATCAGGGCAGGACGTTCTGCCAGACTCTAGGACTCTCGGAGCAAGCAGGATGTTGTTTGTCTTACTTCTTCAGTGCTGGCACATGTACTTCCCTCGTGGAGGGAAAAGAAACCAAAGGAGGGAAGAGAAAAGTGGGAGTGAGGCTGTATCTTGAAGCAAATTTAGGCGTGCTTTCTCTAAGCATGTCTCTACCAATAACAAAGTGGCACCAGGTTGGCTGTCTTAGCTCCGAGCCTCCAGGGCAGGCCTAGAAGTAAGCCAGAGTGGGTCTGGGGGAGAGCACAGCCTGGCATCTGTCTGCAGGTAGACACAGAAAGATAAACTAGAAGAATAATCCCAGTTTTCAGAAGAGACGCTGATCCAAGGCTCTGGTGTGCCCTCAGGTAGGTGTCTTGTGGCTCCAAGACCCTTGAAAAATCGGAGAAGAGGAGTGATTGTACCTGAACCTGGAAGCTGTGGGTCTCAAAGGCGCGGCTTCCGCGGGCATCAGCCGAGATCTTTCCGGGTGTAGGGGGAGGTAGGTGCCAACCTGGCATCTGAAATAAGCTGTCTCAGGGCAACATTGCTCTCTGGAGCTCCAGCTGCTAAAGAGATGCACAGAAAGTAGACGATGGGGTGATGGAAGCTCTCCAGCGAGCGCCTCCTCCATACCATGAGTCTCACTAAGTACAGCCCCACAAATCAAAAAGAAATAGAGGATCCGGTCCCCACCAAGTGGCCCAAAGAATGTTTAACAAGATGTGTGTGCCAAAGCAAAATCATGCAACGGAGCCCGTCCAAGCCAAGCGATGGTGGGGTGGGGTAAATCAAAAAGGAAGGAGTGGCAGGAATTTTGAAGAAGGGTTGGGACTGGAGAAAGAAGAGAGGAGACAAGGGTGTTCATCTAGCAAGACACAGTTGCAGGAGCAAGCAGAGAGATGGAGAAGAGCTGGCCTGGACCTCAGGAGCAGAGAATGGAGGGGCTTGCAAGAGCAACCTGGAGGTGCTGAGGCTGCCGTCCTGAGGAACACTGCCCTTCAGGAGAGACACTGTGCTGGAAATAGTGTTTCAGGAAGAGATTGCGGGGCCTGGGGACTTAGGTCAGTGGTTAAAGCACTTGCCTAGGAAGCACAACGCCCTGAGTTCAATTCCCAGCACCAGGAAAAAAAAAAAAAAAAAAGAGTAGAGACTGTGTGTAGGGCTGAACTGGGAAGTTGCCGAAATCAGGGAGGATGGTAGCAGATTACTGAGGTCCCCTGGATGCATGAAATTTGCCAGGCTGGGACAGGCGGCTGTAGGATTACATGTTAACTCTACCTGCTAGCAGATGAAAATGAAAATAAAAATTTACAGTTGATATTGTTCTGTTTAAAATCACATTTACAGAGATAGAATTTTGATAAGCAACAATTATTTATGGTTACTATACTTACTGAACATCTACTGTGTGCTGGTCACATGTGTAGCAGCTAGGAGACTCCCACAACCACTCTCTGAGGGAAATAAGCAGGAAGCCATGAACTAGCACTTGGTATATATTCCAAGTTTGCTCGATCAAGTGACAGGCTTATGAGAACCCATGAGCTAGATGTGGCAGGACTTATTATCCCCATTTTATGGATGAGAAAACTGATACTGAGAAAGATATGGCATTTGCCCACCATCACAGAGCCGTGAACTATTGGCCCCTTTTTGCGCAGTCTCAGGTTGGAATCCTCACACCTGACTTTCACTCTGAGTCTGTGCACACAGCATTGAGAGAGACCTCTGGCTTTTGTACATTGCTGCATTGGCCTAGATCTGCTGCCTACTTCAGTTAAACACTGACTTACTGCTACTGATATACTAAAGTTTCTTAACTTGTTTAGGGTCAGTCATCTGAGTCTGGTCTGCCTGGAGAAAGTGGCCAAAGAATAAAAGTAGGGGCAAGGACAAGGGGATGAGCCCTGCAAATCACCTCCTCACCTTCCAGAAGACACGAACACTTCCCTTTTCCTTAACTGCCAACTCAGAGCAGGCTTAGACTGCCAGAAAGCGGCAGATGCATTGGATCTGCATTGTGGGGCGTAGTGGGGAGGGGGATTTTGAAACATCCCACAGACAGGCAGAGTGAGGGCAAGTTCTTAAATTCACATTAATGCTGCATGCCGGGGTTGGGACTCGGGAAAGCAAACAAAATGCTGGTGGTTGCTTAAAGTCAGAGCAAGCAAGGAGAAGACCCCTGGAAGATGTCTTTCTAGTCACCACACACTCCTGCCCGCTGCTGGCATTGCTCCCCCCTCCACCAGCCTCCAGCATCAACCCATTGCCAGAATCCTTGTGTGGCAAGGCCAGCACCGAGTTCTTCTGTTGGAGACGTCCTCCTCTTGCCCTTTAAAATCTCCCTTTTCCAGGATATGAGCTGCTGCTTTTTATTTTTCTTTTCTTTTCTTTTTTTTATTTGCGGTGGTTGCTGGGGATCAAACTCAGGGCCTTGTGCTTGCTGGGCAAGCACTCCACCACTTGAGCTAAATCCCCACCCCCGTGCTTTTTACTTTTCTAACCCACACCATAAAATGGTCTAGTTCAGTGGCAGTGAACCTACGGCATACGTGCCACAGCCGGCTGTTTGTTATCACTGAAAACTCTAAAAGGTCTGTCATCACCAATCTAGATTGTTCTTTCTGGTCTTACTCTCAGACTATGTGAATTTAATCTGTGTTGTGAATCTGGCCAAATCCTGAGATCCTGCTTTATCTTCTACCCAGCTCACCTTGTGCAAAAATGGTTTTCCACAGTGAAATGCAGAGGTGGGGTCAGGTCAGTCTAAGGCCCGCACACAACTAAAGAGATGGGGCGGGTGGGAAATCCTGTTTCCAGGAGCCAGAAGGCCGCCAACACTGGGTGGAAAGCAAAGATCAGACACTGTACCTGTTCATAGAGTTAATGGCTTGACACAGCTCTTATCTGAGGAGGAAGCATCAAATAGGTCCTGAGTGGGGAGTTAGATTGGGGATTCGGCTTGTCTCCCAGGCATTCCAGAACAGATGGCTCTATTCTTCCCAGGGGCATTTTCCAGGTTAGCATATCCCTTGTTTTAGCAGCAGCTTAAGGTATGAAATATTTCATGGAACATTTTCTTGCTCTAGGGGTTTCATTCTACAAAACTGATTGAGCACTTATCTTCCAGGCATCTGGGATGTGGGTAGTGACAATAAGTAACTTATAGTATACTTTCATAATTACTATTTGCTGGGCCCTGTTTATTCTCACAATAGTCCTCAGAGTTAGCTCTGAAAATGCCCTCATTTTACAGATGAAGAAACTCTGACCCTGGAAGGTGAAAAAGGCACCTGAACTCACACAGTGAGAACATGACAGAACCAGAATTCCAACCCAGGTTCCAGTGGCTGAGTGGCTCACCACTGCACCACAGGGCCCTAAGGTGAGAAAGAGTCCCACCTACAGACAGACGCTCGTGACTTACAGGAGAGATTAAGCAGGTCATGAGATGTAGGTGCTCCTGACTCTAATAGAGGCATGAAGAATTTGTCTTCCTGCCTATTCTCGGGCTAGTTGCTAACGGATGGGCTCCCAGAACCTTGGGAAATGCCGGGTGTCACTCTCATCTTTCTGTAGCTCGTCACTTTGTTAACTGTCAGAGGATCAAGAAGCCAGTGGAGTGGCCACTTGGGTCTTTCTTGTTCACATGTGCTGTCCAGATAGGACAGGCCAGGGCTGCTGTATCCACTGTCTTGCTTATACCATCCTGCTACCCTTGAATCTTACCTCCCCAGAGAGGTCATTCCTAAATTCCTTGTCTAGTATACCCTTTCCTACCTTTGTAACCCCTTTACTTGATTTTATGCCCCCCCACTCCACCTTTTTTGTTCAGTTGGTTTTTGGTTTTTTGAGACAGGGTCTCACTCTGTAGTTGAGGCTGGACTTTAGCTCACTATGTAGCCCAGGCTGGCCTCGAACTCGTGGCAATCCTCCTGCCTCTGCCTCCCAAGTGCTGGAATTATAGGCATGTGCCACCATGCCCAGCAACACCCTCCTTTTTAGTACTGAGGATTGAACCCAGGCCTTTGCGCTGAGCTACATCGCCAGCTTTTTTTATTTTATTTTAATTCTGAGATAGGGTCTTACTAAGTTGCTAAGTTGCCCAGGCTGGGCTCAAACTTGTGATCCTCCTGCATCTGCTGCCCAGAGTGCTGGGATTTTAGGCATACGCCACCACATCTGGCTCAGCTTTATTTCTCTTACCGGATGTATCGCTGTCCGAGTTTTACTCGCTGTCAGATTCAGCATTCCTCTCCTCCCTCCACTCAAATGCTCCACAGTTCTGGGGCTCAGGGACTGTGAGCTCATTGTGAAAAGGAAAGAAACCCAACAATACCCGGGACAATGGTTTATAATCCCTGGGCGGGGCAGGGTCGTGTCCTCTGAGACACACAACACAGCATCAGTGTCACCAGCTCTTCAAGAACTGCTATTCCAGTGGCTGCCTAGTGTCCAGCAGTGCGCCGTGCGCAGATGGCCCTCCAGATTACAAGACAGGTCAACCTCACGCCTTCATGAGGGACGCACACCTTGCCCCTCCTGGTCTTTCCCTGGGGGCCTTGGAGAAGCACCTCAACATGCTCTTTGTAGAGGGAAAGAATCCATTCTGCCCACACGCAGATGCACACCCCTGAGGAGCCCCAGGACTGCCCTGCACAGTGAGGTCCAAGAACGGTAAAGACCCACTCCTGGGTCCCTTCATACACAGGCGACCAGGACTGTGCTAGGCAGAAACCACACAGCAGGAAGAGCAAGGGAGGGGCACACGGGAAGGGCTGCAAGCGTGTGGATGAGGGGCAGCAAGTGCTCCCAAGCATTCTCTCTCTCTCTCTCTCTCTCTCTCTCTCTCTCTCTCTCTCACACACACACACACACACACACACACACACACACACACACATGATCTAAGAGTGGGGAGAAATATTAAACCAGGCGGGAGATCTGGGTTTGCGTTAAAGTCCACCTCATATAAATGGTGGCATGACATTAGGGATGTAATTTCCATTGTTAATAATGACAATTCTTTAATAATAAAAGAATACTTGCCTAGAGTGTTTCCTATAGTTTAAGAACCAAATCCAATAACAAATATGTATGTTAGAAACTCTAAAGTATATATATATATATCAACATGGAAATGTATTACATATATATCTCTTCTGATCAAAAATGATTCATTAGGCCCAGGCCTGTGGCACATAATTGTAATTTCAGCACCTAGGAGGTTGACACAGGACAGAGAGTTTGAGGCCAGCCTGGGCTATGTAGTAAGACTTTGTTCTAAAACACACACATATATACATCCCAACAGTATAAAGAAGAGAATAAAAATCTATAATTTTACTGCTCTTAAGCACTGTTACAATTTTGTATATCCTCTTTTTCTTTTTGGAGGGGTGGTGCTGGGGATAGAACTCAGGGTTAAATCTACCACTTGAGCTAAATCCCCAGCCCCTCTCTTTTTCTTTTTTTACTTTATTTTTTTAAGCAAGCCTTGGCACTGAGCTATATTCGCAGCCCTTTTTTTTTATTTTGAGACAGGATTTCACTAAGGTACTAAATTGCCCAGGCCAACCTCAAAGTTACAGTCCTCCAGCCTCAGCTTCGCAAAGTGCTGGGGTTATAGGTATACGCCACCACACTCAGCACCCATCTGTACACAAAGCACGTGTGTGCAAATACATACTATAAAGGCACATGCCCATTGACAAGAGTGCATTACATAGACTGACTCCTGGGGCTTCTTAAAAAATGTTTTTTTTCTCTGCTTGGGATTGGATTCAGGGTGTACATATGTTAGGCAAGTACTTCTAGCCCTGTGCTACACCCCAGCCTAGAATTTTTATCATTAATTTCATTAGAGTAGTACCTTCAGTTTACAATGGAACTTTATCACTGCTCTAGATAAATAAGAAGTTCTTGAAATTTACAGCTAATGATTCTTCAGTCCCTTAGTTTAATAGATAGTCGCTGAAACATAGCACACTGGAAAAAAGGGATCATATCTCTTTTCCTGTGTCTGCCAATAAAGAAAAACAGGGCTCAGTTTTCCCATCTATAAAATGAAGGTAATAGTCTATGCCTGGAGAGTCAGATGATATCATGTGTGGGAGAGTGCTTGGAAAGAGCAGGAAGCACCCACAGATGGGAGGTACTATTTGTGTCCATGTTCATATAAGCACAGCCAGAGAGACATAACACAGGCATTAATTCCAATTCCAGTCAGCAAGTCCCAACAACCTAAGGCACAGGCTACCCTGAGAGTCTGCTCTTCCTAAAATGCTAATACACCATTCCCTTTGTCTTCAGCACTTAATGAGTCATTCCATCTAAATGGAGGTAAAGTGGGTCCCAAAGTGGTTTACTATTACCGCAGCAGCAGTAAACCTGACTTGGAGGGGCAGGATCTGTGGACCAAGTGTCACACACTGCGTTTTTATTGGCAGACTGGCCACATCCTTGGTTCAGGAACAGAATTCAGAGTCGGGAAGGAAGGGGACTCTTCTTTCCTCCCACAGCATCATTCCCCAGCCTGCTGGGAATGCCAGAGACTTGATGCCGTATCCTTTAACAGTCTGGCAGCCTTAGTAGACCATACAGAGCCAATAAATGTCATCTCCCTGGACTTGAATAAAGTTTTGAATGGGTTCTCACTTAAGTAGTCCTTGAGAAACTTAGAAAATCTGGCTGAGTGTGAAAGTTTTATTAAGTAGGATGTTGGAGAAATTGGTGATACCATTTAGCAGCCCCCAGAATCATTCTTGGCATTCACTGCCTTTGCCATAGGTGGTCTACAAGCCCTCCTTAGCTTATTCTTCCTTCTTCTCTTTTCTAACCTTGATGACCCTTTAAAATCATATACCATCCTTCGAAGGGACTTGTGCAGCTTGAAGCAGGTCTATAAACTGGAACTTGCATAAAAACTGGAGTCATGGAACTTGTAACAGAATGACTTAGTAAGCAAACAAAGACACTTTTATGTTCCAATCTCAAACATAAAATAATTCTTAAATATATGCCAACGAGTATGTAGAGAATAAAATTTCCCTTCTGAAAATAAACTATACCTTCTACAATCCATTCCTTCATATAGCATAGCAAAAGTGTGGTCTGGGCAAAGAGAAAAGCATTGCAAAGAGAGATAAAAATCAGAAATTGCCCAGCAAGTTCAGTGTAGAGAAAAATGCGGGTGAATACAGCATGAAGACATGAAGTAGCTAAGGCCGAGAAATTGCCCAGAGCTGCTTTCTCTCTTCTCAGACGGTCAACCCTGTAAATTCACAGCTACCCACCTGCAAGGGGCAGGAAACAGAACTGAGGAAACAAGAGCTATAGATATCTACAGCCACGTTTCATTGTGTCTCCCAAATGCAGAGCACTGTGTTGAGAGATTTCTGTATGTGCTCTCACTTGATTTTCCTAAAAATTATGCAAGGGAAGTGGGATTCCCTGCTTCACAGAAGATCTTACTGTGGTCATCCAGCTACAGTGAGAATAAATTCAGCTGCACCACCGCTCCAAAGCCGAAGTCTTTTATTCTTTTTTAAACTACATCACAGAGAAGACGAACGTAGGTACTGGTACTGGTACCAGCGACAACATGACAATTTCTTACGGTTTACCACATTTATTAGTATATTTTGTCTTTGAAAAATCATTTTGGAAAAAATGGAAACAAAGCTTTTGTAAATAAGGAGGGAGGAGGGGGTGAAGGGAGGGGAGGGAAGAGCAAGATATAGCATACACAGGTACAAATCCCCTATGATGAACGTTATCACTATGTATATCTAAAATGTACCATTGAAATAAAATTTTAAAAAAAGAAAAATCATTTTAAAGAAAACACATAATACATGTTTATTGCAGTCTTTTCTTCTTTCTGAGATGGGGTTTCAGTAAGAAGCCCAGGCTGGCCTCGAATTCTCAGTCCTCCCAACACCACTTGAGCTAAGTCCCCAACCTCCCAAGTGTATTCTTATAAAAGCCAAACAATTCAGAGTGAATAGAATGAAAAATAAGAATGCTCCTTGACATTGCCTATAATTACAATTATACATGCAGAGGCTGGAAGTATAGCTCAGTGGTAGAGCACATCCTTATCATGTGAGAAGACCTGGGTCTGATCTCCAGCACCAAAAAACCAAAAAGCTTACATGTATAAAAGCATATCGAAGAAAAACTTTTTAAAAACAACAAAGAAGCACAAAATCTATAGCCCCTCCAGTCTGATGAAGCAACAGAGATACTTAGAATACCACCTTTCAAAGAACACGAAAACAGCTGTCCAAGTCTGCATAGTGGCTACAGCTAGGTTATCAGAATGGCATCGGTATTCATTTCCTGGGTTTCATGTTAATGTGTGGCTAAGCGAGAGATGAACAGTCCACGAAGCTGGGTAGTAGGTGTGGGGTCTCCTTATACTTTTTCACAAATATTTGGTAAACCTGAAATTATTTCAAAATAAAAAGTTACCCTATGGTGAATATTATCATTATGTACATCTAAAATGTACCACTAAAATAAATTTTTTTAAAAGTTTAAAAAAAGAATATCACTTTTCAGACTTGGATTCTCTACAATTGGGGTGTTTGTTATGTAATAACCCACTAGTTGTTATTTTGTATCCTACTTTCCTCCAATTGTGTCGTGGGCATATTCCACATTATCTGACTGGTCTTCTTAATAATAGTTAGTTGGCAGCCATAGTTTGCTTTTAACCATCCCCTATTACTGACCATTTAAATCGTTTCTAATATTTGCTGTTATAAAGTGTATTGTGATTAAAATCTCTATGCATTTTTTTCTTTCTCTAGTTTGGATTATTTCCCTAACATTCCCAGAAGTGGAATTACTGGGTCAAAGGGTGTGACCATTCTTAAAGCTCTTGATCCGTAGTGCCAAATTGTTTTCCAAAAGCATCGAACCAATTTTCACTATTTGGACGCTTCCAGCTCACTCTGTGTGAGGAGTTCTGGGGAAAGACTTTGTTTCAGGCTTCTTGTTCTGCTGCTTAGCTGAAATCACTACACTTTAATTTTGCTATTTCATATGGCCTCTTTCAAAAACTGCTGACAATGTTTGACCATTTGATTACTGGGTAGAAGATTTATCTTGGTCTTCCTGTCTCCAGTCTCTTCCTGCCTTCAATCTGTTTTGCACATTTTGGGCAGATTAACTGTTTTGGAAACACTGCATGCCTCCTGTCGCTGCTCTACTCAAGAGCATGTAGTGACTCTCTATTGCCCACAGGATCTCTTAGGTTTTGAAGACCTCTGATAACAGGGTTTTATCCTCTTTCCCATTCAATCTGATCTGCTACCACCCTTAGCAAAAATTTGAACCCTCTTCCCCAAATTATGCTTAATCTGCTTCCTCTTTTGCTTATTTTTTCACTCTGAATGCTTCACCTTCCCTTCTTTCTAATCCAAATTCTTCATTTCAGAGTGGTTCAGTCCCACCTAGCAAATGAGAAGTCTGTTAACAGGAGACACAGAAAGCATGGAAAGGCCTGGAATGAGGAAATGAGGTGAGGAAACAAAAGAGGGAAATCAGAAACAATGCTATGCATCTCACTGGGGCTGGGGGACATGGGTGCCCTCCATTAAAGGCGAAAATTGACTGACAACACAGGTCAGAACCAGGCAAAACTTTTTGCACTGCTGATGACATTTAGACTGCAGTGGCCTAACGGGGTCTGCGGGTCTGAAGGCAGGATTACGGGCCGATAAGATAACGATCACAATAATAATTATAGCATATTAGTTACGATGAGCTTCACCTTGAAAAACTAAGAACTGAAGCAGTTTAAATATAAGAAAATTCACTTATATTTTATAAAATCTTCAGGAAATCCAGAGCTGGAATGACAGCTTCCTGCTCAACAAGGACCCAAACTCTTGAGCTCTTTCCAATGCCATGGCTGGGGTGTGGTCGTCCTCCTCATGCTTCAAAATAGCAACTGGGGCACAAGCCATTAGAGCTAGATACATTAGTGGCCCAAGCCGATACCAGGCAGAAGGATGTTGAACAGTGCCTGTTCCGTCTGGGGAGACTTCTTGGAAAGCCCACACAGTGCTTCTGCTCAGAATTTCCTGGCTTATCACATGGCTGTACCTAGTTGCAAGGACGTTCCCATCGCCAGGTAAAAATCAGTGTTCTGTTACTAAAAGAAAGAAGAAATAGATTTCAGATTATGCGGCTAGCAGTCTCTGCCATCATTTATGGAGGCTGTACATCTATTATCTCTTTTAATTTTTATTCCAATTATGTAAGCAAGTACTTAGTGGAAAATAAAGTAAGACCTTGACTCTAAATTCAGAGCCTTTTTTTTTTTTCAGGCCTCACAGAAAGTAATTTTTCATAATATAAAAACATAAAATAATCAAAAACATCTTTTTTAAAAACACATGCACACATGGAGTTCACATTTTAGAAATTGAGTCTTACATTTGGAAATCCCACTACTCAGAACTCACTTGGGACCCTCCTTATAAATGTATTTAATTATATATAGATATTTATTTGTTTGTTTGTTTTTGGTGCTGGAGATTGAACTCAGGGCCTTGTGCTTGCAAGGCAAGCACTCTAACCACTGGGCTAAATCCCCAGTAATTATATTTTTTGGTATTTGGTGGATTACAAGGAGGACAGAAAGCATATGAGGTCATAAAAGGAAGGCTGTTAGAAAAGAAGTTTCAGACTGATGTGAATTGC
The DNA here is from genome assembly GCA_004026905.1 of Hystrix cristata. NCBI lineage: Eukaryota > Metazoa > Chordata > Mammalia > Rodentia > Hystricidae > Hystrix > Hystrix cristata. The sequence continues at coordinate 20,638 of PVJO010013665.1, forward strand.
ATACAGCAAAGTAAGACAGTCTTGGGCAGAGACTAGTTTGAAAAAATATAGTGAGCATGAAATGGGTTTTGGAGGTCAACGGGAGTTGGAGTGATCACAGTTAAGGCAGCCACAGCTTTGTGCCACCAGCACCTTGTACCTCCAGGCCAAATTTTACCCAAGCACTGCAGCTGAAAATGATGAGGCCACAGTAACTCCTAACGCCTCGTCCTTGAGCCCTAGCCTCTGTGACTCTGAGCCTGAGCTGTCCACATCCTGCAGTAAAGGTGGTTTTTTGTTTTGTTTTGTTTTAATCTGGAGGAATAAGACAGATGAGGTAGTTCAAAGGGGATGGGAAGCCAAAGAAAATCACAAGGATAGAGTAGTTCTTGGAGGTCAAGGTCAGGTCAATTTTTTCACACTGTTCCACACAGCAAGTACAGTACCTGATCCTCGGTTCCCTCCCTCTCCACCCAGTAAAGACCTGCTGAATGAATGAATAAACACATGGAAGAAGGACTGTGGTCCCAAGGCTACAAGCTGAGAAGTACCCACAAGCACCTTTCTGTGGGCCCTTTTAATAACCAGTTTGGAACACCAAGACATGGCCTAAGGGCAACATCGCTGGCCTATTTTCCATAAGGGCAATTGAAGGTCAAAGCCAGGAACTGGTTCGGTGGATGTGGTGAGTCTCTGGGGTGAGGTTTGGGGCCTTCACTTAAGGACTGAATAGAGGAGGACTTTGTCCTTTCTGTGACTCTCTTTCCCCCATTCCTACCACTTACTGAGCCTTTATTGTATAGCGGCATTTTCCCAAGTGCTGCATGTGCATTATCTCGTTTAATTCCCTAATATCCTATTATTATCTCCATTTTTCAGGTGAGGAAACTGAACTAAAAGAGGTTAAATAACCTGCCCAACATGCAAGCTGTTGCTAACCCAGCTCTCAATCCTACAGCCCTCATATAACCACTACACTCCCTGCCCCTGTCTGCCCACACTGTTTTACTCACTCACCTGGTGGAAAAACATATTTCATTTATCTATCTAACATTTTATTTTGAGATATTTTGAGATGAACAGAAATAGTGGAGGCCAGGGCTGGGGATTTAGCTCAGTGGTTAGAGTGCTTGCCTAGCAAGCACAAGACCCTGAGTTTGATCCCTGGCACAAAAAAAAAAAAGAAGAAAAAAGAAATAGTGGGGGAAGCCAGGAATGGGGCACACACCTGTAATTCCAGGACTTTGGGAGATTGAGGCAGGAGGGTCACGAGTTCAAATCCAGCCTGGGCAACATCATGACTTAGTGAGAACCTATCTCAAAATTCAAAATTTTAAAAATGGCTGGGGATGTAGCTCAGTGTGAAGGCCCTGGCTGGATTCAATCCCCAGTAAGGTGGTTGGGGGACAAAGAATCCCATATGCCCTTCATCCAAGCTTCCCAAATGTTGGCATTTTACTGCTAGGAGTAAATATTGATTACATTTTCTACTTTTTTATATTCCTGTGGACTTAAATTTCCATTTGTCGGGGTAAGGAGAAGGAGCAAAGAGGCAGCTCGCTGGTAGGCAGCAGGCTCCCCTCACCATGTTGGGATACTGAACTACTAGGACAGACAGGCTGACTCCCAGCATTCCCCCAAAGGACAAGAGGGTCATCCAGTAACTCGACTAAGAGGGAGATTTCTGAGGAATGTCCCAGACCCCAAGCCTGGATAGATTCATTAGTACAAAAGATGTCTAAACAAGAGGAACATTAGCAATGACGGCCCCTCAAAATAATTCCACCTCTTCCTCCCTGTGCTGTCAATTCAGAGCAGAAAGACTTACTGTGAACCCACTATGCATTGAGCACTGAATTAAGTACTAGGGTAAATTATAATATTATCGGTGATGCTGCTTCCACCAACAGAAAAACAATGCCTTTACTAGAAAAGATAAGACAGCATCAATAAAAATTGCTCCAGTAGTCCATCAAGGACATTTTGCTTGGGGAAAATACCTCACAAGTATTTTGGAAACAAAAATTAGGTAAGAGAGGGAGGAAGGGAGGAAGGCAGGAGAAGAAGTGACAAGTTCTGGCATGAAAACAAGACAGTTCAACTCTGCTTCCTGCCTAATGCTGGTGGTCTTTGGAAGGAGTGGGGGCAGGGCTGAGGGAAGGAGGCTGTGAGGTGTGGCCAAAGAAACGAGGGGCTGAAGATTTTATTCTAAGGGTAGAACCCAACTGGATGCAGGAAAAGCCCTGGTTTAGTCCCCAAGCAAATCTACAAACCGTGCAGAGAAGAAGGGATTTGGTTAAAACTCTGGGACAATATTTGCATATGGAACAGAGACATGAACCCGATGAACAGCCAGGAAAAGGCTCTGTACCCAGGATGGTTCTTGGACCTTTGGGTCTTCCTGGTCCTTTGTCCTAGTGATGCTCATGTGCCTCCCTCATGCCCCGTTTAATCCCCGACTGTCATTGATCCCAGTGGAGAAGTTAAGAGCTACTGAAGCTCTTACATCAGACATCTGAATTCAAGTCCCAATTCTACTAACCAGCTGGAGCCTCAGTCCTCATCTCTAAAGTGGGAATGCTGATACCCCCTCATGAGCCTGATGCATAGATAGGAGATAATGAGAAAAGATGAAATATAACTCAGGGCTGGTCCCCATTTTCTAAACGTTGTAGGCCACTCCTCCCAACCATCCCCCTGCCCCTGATTTCTGACACACAGGTGCCAGCTGCAATTTCTCCTTCTCCATCTTTTCCAGGTTATGGCAGAAACAGCACTAGACCAAGGAGCCAAACCCAAAGATCTAGGTTTGACTTTCCATCCTCCACTTAAAAACTGTGTGACCTTGGACAAGTCACTTACCCTCTCCAAGCTCCAGGTTCTCCACGGGCAAAATGGAAATTATCCCTACCTCAAACGAGATAACCTGGGGAAGTGCTTTGTGTTACAGCATCTTATGATAGTCAAGCTGAAGCTTTGCTGCCATTTCTGCCTCCTCTCCCTGATCCGCCTATTCATCTCGGCACCCCCCTCCCCCAGCCTGACTTGGTTGGAAGAGGCACCGGGCAGGGAGTTAGGAGTTCTGAGCTGGGGTCCCAGCGCTATCATCAGTTTTACGTCCTTTGGCAAATCATAATCCTCCCAGGCCCTCCATTTTCTCTCATCTAAATTAAAGTGGGGTTTTTTTTGGTTTGGTTTGGTTTGGTTTTCATGTGTGCCACAGATAGAACTCAGGGCCTTGCGCTTGCTAGGCAAGCACTCTAACCACTGTGCTAAATCCCCAGCCCTCGAAGTATTTGATCCCAGTTATTTTTCACAGTCTCTTCTACTGTGAGTTTCCACAGTGTCATTGTTAAAGGGATCAGGAGTTTATTTTCCAACAGGAATACAGTTGGACTTTGAGGATGTCACTGTTTCTTCACTCAGATACGTTCTCATCATACTCTTCTATTTTTTTTATTTTTTATTTTTTTTGGTGCTGGGGATCGAACTCAGGACCTTGCGCTTGCAAGGCAAGCACTCTAACCACTGAGCTAAATCCCCAGCCCACACTCTTCTATTAATATGTCCAGGATCATGTGCTTTGCGTCCTGTGTGAGTCTGAGGGTGTCTCAAATATTCTGTTTTGGGTGATTAGTCTTTTTGACTCTTAGCAAGGGAAATGTCTCCAGTTGGGGGTGGAAATGAAGTTGTCAAACAGAGTCCTTAAGAAAAGGGAGATTTATAGGGGATCACATACAAAAGCGCAGGAATTAAACAAATAAACAGGGAAAGAGCACTTAAGAGCTCAGACCAAACAATATATACCGCACGCTATGTTCCGGCAGGTCAGCCAGTGGTCTGAGGTCTCCCCAAGCACCACCCAGGCACGACAGCCCGGACAATTGTTCGTCTTCCAAGAAGGCCTTCCCAGAAACCAAAGGGATGCAGGAAGGTAAAGCCGATGACGTCACTGAGGGTTGGAAGCAGCAGCATTCGGTACGATCCTTGGGTGACCGTTTCGTTTCTTAAAATTTGCTTTTGAGTAGTCCAAGATTTGGTCCCTGCCATCTGTCCCAGCCCTCTTCATGATCACGGTCTGCTGCTGCCTAACGCCCCCGCTTACTGCTTTCCTTGCGTCCCTCCAGCTCTGCTCTCATACTTGGTCCCAGTAAAATACGGGTCATCCAGTGAAATTCAAATGCCAGCTAAACCATAACATTTTCTTTAAAGTACAAGTATATGCCGTGCGATATTTAGGATATACTCATACTAAAAATTCCTCGTGATTTAGCTGAAATGTAAATATAACTGAGCATTTGATATTTTAATTTGCTAAATCAAAGCACTTTTACATGCTGTTACCACTCCCCAGAACCTATCAGCCTCACATCATCCCTGTCCTGGCTCCTTGTCATTTCCATCTCCACAAAAGTGTCTTCTCTTTAAGAGATGCTGTTTGACTCACTCCTTTCCCAATTCAAAGTAGTTGTCCTGCCCTATAGTGCCTCTCCAGAACACTTCCCTGCATTACTTTCTCATTCTGAAATGAATTTTTATTTGCTTCTTGCTTACCTTCTGTTTCCACCAGCTAGCATGACACACCTTGTCACACTTTCCCTGATCTTCTCTATCACCTGCATGTACTGGGCACACCAGACAGCTAATAAAATATTGGTTAAATGAGCGAATGGATTGTAGGCTTTAGAACAATGTTTCATGAATTTAAATGAAAACTCTAGAGATCTTGTTCAGTTTTACCAACATTTGGATTCTGAGTTCAATCCTCAGCACCACACAAATAAAAATATCTAATCCCTACAACCCTAGGAGGTAAGGCACAAATATTACTTTTATTCTATAGATAAGGAGGCTGAGGCACAGAGAGGTCAAATGGCCTGCCCAAAGCTACACGTGGGCAGTAGACATGGAGTACCTGACATTCCCTTCTGCAACACACTGCCTTCAACACTGTGCAAGTTAACAGCTCACCAAGCTGTCCTCAGAGACATTGCTAACGATGAGACAGCTGAGTGGGTTCAAACAGTGGTTCTGACCCCACTAACTTGTTCCTTCTCCTCCTTCTTTGATATTGGGGTTGGACCCACAGCTATTCTGCCACTGCGCTACATTCCCAGACTTTTTTACTTTTTATTTTGAGACAGGGTCTCATTACTTTGCCCAGGCTGGGCTCAAATTTGCCGTCTTCTTGCCTCAGCCTCGAAGCTGGTATCACAGGCCTGGCCTAGTAAGCCTGGCTCAGTTAAGCTTTATGCTCCAGGCCCTCACCTGTGAAATGGGGACAATAACACCTGCTTTGCAGGGTGGTTGAGGATGAAATGAGAGGATATGCTCACAGCAGAGTGCACAGCATACAGGAAGCCTTCCTGGCTGCTCATGGTTGTTGATCACTCTAGTCTCACCTATGGGCAATCTTGGGAAACATCCTAATAGTGACAGCTCCTGTTTCCTGAGGGTTCCCCATGAGCCGTTCACTTTGCTAAAAGCTTCTAGGACATCTTCTCATTTGCAAGGCAGGCAGGTGCTGTCATCCTAATGAAAAACATTTAAATTATGGTTTATGCATTTGACCCTGGTGAGTTTAACCATTTCCCCCAAAACAAACCTCTCCTAGGTGCCGAAAACGAATAGTACCTTCAAGTCACCATCTGATGCCTGGAGCCTGCAGCCACCTCTAGAGGCTGCCACAGGATATACCTTGGACACCCCGAAGCTGCTAATCCTAACATCAACATTGGGCTTTTCCTTGAAGGATTTCCTTTCCTCTAACAAAATTGGTATTGAATAACAGTAATAACAAGCTATTAACACCAATGCCTGTTTGATGTGTGGCCTTCTTAGGTATTTTTACATGTATATACACATGTCTTTTTCGGTTTTATTATTTTACGAAAAAACAAAATTTCATAACAAAAAATAGGAGAATAATAATAGTTAATACACTGTGTAGGGTGTACTTTGAAGATAATGATACACGGTGTATAAACATGTCTTTTTGAAACAAAAATGAGATTCTATTTCATGTGCTGTTCTTGCTTTCTCACTTAACAAATGGTAAGTCTTTCCATGTCAGAATAGATAGCTTTATACCATTTTTTAAAGATCGTATAAAATTGAGCATGGCTTTTTTTTTTTTTTTTTTTTTTTTCGGTGCTGGGGATCAAACTCAGGGCCTTGAGCTTGCTAGGCAAGCACTCTAACCACTGAGCTAAATCTCCAGCCCTGGCTTTTTTTAATTGGTTAAAGAAAACTAAATATTTTTCATTTTTACTCATCTATCTTTTGTAATATATCAATCCTAAAGACATTACCTAAAGAAAAAAAGGATCAAAAAAATTTTTAAACTAGTAATGAAAGGTAATATAACAATGCTGGCGGGGCTGAGGATTTAGCTGGGTAGTTAGAGTGCTTGCCTTGCAAGCACAAGGCCCTGAGTTCAATCCCTAGCACCAAAAAAAAAAAAAAAAACAATGGTGGAAAAGTAAATCCAGTTTCATTTCTGCTAAATATTTTCCAGGTCTTGTCTACATTTAAACACTATCACAGATTGTTTTTTTTGTTTTGTTTCATTTTTGTTTTGAGACAAGGTCTTGCTATGTAGTCCAGGCTGGCCAAAACTCATGATCCTCAGTCCCCTGATTGCGGAAACTGTAGGTGTGCACCACCACGTGTGGCTAGAACAGATATTTTTTTAACCTAGTTATAACTGTGCAGAAACACTGCATCTGAAACATTTGCCCCTGTTTCTGCGGAGTTCTCTTAATGGCTCGCATAAAGGAGTGGATGGCTGGGAGTGGGGAAGGTATTGGGTAATTCCATCAGTTTCTAGAACAGAACTCTAGGGATAGAGACTCCCTCACAGTCTATTGGAGCCCCTAGACTCCTTGTCAGAATGCATAAAATATAATATCTAGAGTTTCCTACATATTTCACAAGTCCCCTTGTCATTAATTTCATTTGCATAAAATAGAAGGTATATGACTTAAAAATAAAGCAAATTACACTGAGATACAATTCTCAAAATAAAAACATGTATTATAGTAACAATATTTTGTACTTCTTTGTGCAGTAATAAGATCTACCGGCAGTTCTAATTTCTATCATGATTTCAAAGTAGTGACATACATAAATACTTCATGATACAACACAATGATGCAATCTGAAAATGTGTTAGTTCTACTGGCGAAAAGTCTCATGTTCATTAATACAACTGTGGTCCATGGCATTCACTGGCAATTGAAAGAAATGCTACATTTCATTTTAAGTTAGTGGAGATGCCACTTTGTTTGCCTATCCATGTTCACAGACTAGAATTCTGTGTTCAGGGATTCTAGCTTAACAAAACCCTCCTCTGGAGACTTTTTATACCAATTAGCCTAGGAAAAGTGAAGGGAGAGAATTATTACCAAGTTTCTTTTTCTCTTTCTTCCTCCTCCCCTATTCCTACTACCCAAACTACCAGCCTCTTCCTCAGCTCCCATGACTATGGGATCATTCAAAATTAATGTGGGAATTTCTCCCATTTCCAGCCATCCACCTTCTCCTGAATCCCTTCCACTCTCTGGTCATTCTCTGCACATAGATAGAAAGAAACCCAACTTGCCATCTTCCAACTCAGCGTGTTTCATACTTGTACTAGATTTAACATACATTCCACTCCTTCCTCCTTCCTGATCGCTATGAAGTTGTCCAACAAGTTCAGTCAGTTCTAAATGAAGGAAGCTGGATAATCCATCTACTTACTGAAGGCTGCCTAATCCAAATAGATGCTTTTCATCACTGAAGGCATTTTCCAGGACTCTGCAAATCCGGAGGATCAGCCTCCTTCCTTCACACAAGCATCGGCACTGGATTCATTTCTAAAGTCACCGGCACCTACCGGGCTCTGGTTCTTGGCCCAGGTTTCACAAATTATCTTAGATTGAACTCTCTTTTCCTTCCACCAATAATTATAAGCATATTGCACTTGTGTGGCACCTTATGCCTCTCAGAAGTAATGTTCGCAAAATGTACAAAACACTGTTATCTGAGAGCCAGGATGTGGACTCAGAGCTGCAAAATTTCTAACCCAATGTGTATCCCATGATGCCATGATTTAATTATTACTATTTTCATTACAACACAGGAGTCTTTAAATATAGTAAACACGTGTTTCCTTTATCTACACATGAAAATCACATGCTCTCCTTTCATAGTGTTTGGACATTTAAAATACTTAAAGTTGGTGGGGATATAACAGATTTAGCATGCCCAAGGTTCTAGTTTCAATTCTCAGTACCATAAAGAGATAATAATAATATTAATAATAAACAAATAAACAAACTTAAAATATTGTGACTAAAACCAAATCAAATCAGTAGGAAACTAAAGAAATACTCCTTGTTTAATTTTTTTTAGGGTGTTGGGGATTGAACTCAAGATCTTGCACTTTCTAGGCAAGCACTCTAATGAACTTCCAAAAGCCCTATCTCTGAACACATGAGATTTAGGAGGGACGTTTTACATCCAAACCATAACACTAGGATAGTTCAGCAGTGTTTTCTCAGTCAACAATTACTGAGCCACTTCTCCCAGTTCAGTGACTTTGATACCATAAAGGATGTTAACTGAATGATAGACTAGCATCATATTTAGTGCTTCATCTCACAGAGGAAGAAATGGAGGGCCAGAGAGGATATGGCGATCCCTGTATTGCCAGCTGGAAGGGGTACATTCATGGGTCTCTGAATGACGTAGCCCCTAGAGTTGTTCAGGGAGCCCCAGGAGAAGTGGCTGAGTTGGGTTACAGGCTTAGTCCATTAAAGGGATGGTATGAGAACTTTGTTTTCTGATTTTCAGCCCAGGCCTCTTTCTGTTGCACTGTTAAACTAAGTCTAATTAAGCTCAAGGATTGATTTCTCCAACACGCATAATCCTGTCCCCTGTCCTTGCTAACCAGCCGAGATCTGGTCCTTTTGTCCTTGGAAATTCAGAGCCTGTTTCACACCTGTGCAGATGAGGCACAGTTTCAGTGGGAGAATTTGAGAAATTCGTCATACACTATCTCCCCAGTGACAAGTCCTCTACTAGTCTATCACAGTGCCTAAAGTGAGAAGGACTAATGAGAGAGGAAGGCAATTGCTCTAGCAAGTAAGTCTTGGGGAGACTGCATTGTGGTTTTCTTTACTTCTAGAAGCAAAGTATTTCCAGCCCCTAGTGTCCTGGAGTAACTCCGCCTTCTGCTTTTGTTGAGCCCTATTTTGACCCCCACCTCGCTCTTCCTCCCCAACACCTCCCCTTCTTGGGGACAGGGCTCTTTGATCTTGGCTCAGGTAGAAATGAGAGGAAATCCTAGATTAGGCTCTGATGGCCAAAGAATGTCTACCAGCCCGGGGAGAGGCACTCCATTGGAATGAGGTAACAGCATGGAGTTCATGCTTATGTGAGAACATGCATTTGAGATATTTCTGTAAAAGCTGCGTTAATCAATGTAGAAACCAAATAGTATGATCTTGATAGACGAAAAACAGATTCTTATTCACTGCACATGATGATAGAGTTTAGGGTGACCAACTGCCCTGGCTTGCTCAGGACTGAGGGATTTCCCGGGACTTTCTACTTTCAGTGATAAAATGGGGAAAGTCAGGCAAATATGGATGAACTAGTTACCCTAGAATTAAATCCTAATAACAATGAAAACAACAATAATAATTTACTATATACAGGTACTATTAAAAGCACTTTGCATTCATTTACTTCTCAACGGACTCAATGAAGTCTATATTTGCTGCTGTCTTATGAATGAAGAAACTGAAAATAAGATAAGGCAGGTAACTCACCCAAGATCACAGAGCTAAGTGTGGATCTGGAACTAAAATCCAGGTCTATTCAACTCCCAACTCCATATTCTTAACCATCTTGATATAATTTTTCTTTCAAATACTGTATATGTGAAAATAACCATATATTGGGACTTGCCTTTCAGGGATTATTGGTATTGAATCTGGGTGGCTCTGAACAAGTCATGTTGATGACCAGTCCCCAAACTGGAGAGAGGTTAGAAAGTGCTTTTTATCTCTTTATTTTTGATACATCATGCTTAATTATACACGAAATAGAATGCTCAAAAATAAACATAAAAGAAATAGCACATTCAGAAATACAAATAGGAATTTATTCTTTGATAAAGATGAAACTTCAAATCCACAAGGAAAAGGTAAATTATTCAATAAGTATGGTTGGGACAATTAAGTAGCCATTTGGAAACAAAATAAAGCTGGATCCCTATTTCATTCTTTATACTAAAATAATTTTCAAATGCAGCAAAGGTTTATATGTATGAGAATGGAATCGAAGAAGCATGAAAATGGGAAATATTTTCTGAGTATGATGCAAAATTCAAAAAACCTGAAAGAAAAATTGATAATTCAACTACATTTTAAAAAGAAATTCTGCAGGGCAAAACAAAGTCAAAAATATAAAATAAATGGGGGAGGGCTGGGGGGTTAGCTCAGTGGTTAAAGTGCTTGCCTTGCAAGCACAAGGACCCGAGTTCGATCCTCAGCACCAAAAAAAAAAAAAATAAAAATTAAAAAAAAATAAAATAAATGGGGGAAATATTTTTAATATTCACACAAGCCAAGAACTAATTTCCTCAATGGATAAAACATTCATATAAACCAGAAGAAAAAGACTAATAAACAACACAGTCTAACCCAATAAAGAAATACTGAGGATCCGAACAATCAGTTTGCAGAAGAGATTGAAGTCCAACCATTTGAAAAGATGTTCACTACTCAGGAGGCTGAGTCAGGAAAATCGAAAGTTCATGGCCAACCTGGGCAATTTAACAAGACTGTTTCTCACAATAACGTATAAAGGAGGCTGAGGATATAATTCGGTGACAGAGCACTCACCTAGCTTGTGTGAAACTCCGCTATCTGATTCAAATCAAATCAAATCAAAACAAAAGATGTTTAGCTTCACTGATAAGAGAAATTAAGACTGCAGCAAATCACTATGTCATTCCAGCCACTGGATTAGCAAAGAACAAAAAGTACAATAACTGTATTAATAGGATGTAAATAAGTACAATCTCTTTAGCAGGCGATTGGCAATTAAAACAAGCCAGAATCTTTGACTTAACAGTTCCACAGAAATACTCCCACATACAGGAAAATGATCTGTAAGGATTTTTGTTGCAAGTGTTTTTGTAATTGGCAGTACATATGTATATCCACCAAAAGGAACTAGTCAAATAAAATGTGCTATGTCTGTACAGTGAAATATTATGCAGCCATAGAAAAAAGAAAGAGACATTGTTTGCAGGGGTAACAAATGATCTCCAAGAAACATTGCTTAAAAAAAAAAGCAGAACAATGTGTAAAGTATACTATCTGTGCCAGTTACAGAGGGAAGTAGTTACATTGTAGATATATGTATGTTTATAACTGAGTGAAACTCTGGAAAGGTACACAAGAAACTGATAACAAAAGTTCCTAAAGGGAAGGGAGCTAGAGATATTTTTGTAACTTTTAAATTTTGTAATATATTAATATCCTCATCCACTCAGTCACTCAATAAACGAATATACAAAATTTAAATATAAGAAAAACCAGGGCTCACATCATGGACATGAAACCCTTGCATTACAAAGGTCCCTGCCTTTGCTTTAATGCTCTGATGTTGCCATGTTGTTTTTCCCAATGCTGGGGATAGAACCCAGCACCTTCCAACACTTAGTTAAGTGCTCTACTACTAAGCTACACCCCTAGCTCCTGAAATCCTCTTTTTTTTTTTGCCCCCCTCAGTACGGGGGATTCAACTCAGGACATTCACACTGGCCTACATTTCTTGGTTTTTTTGTTTTTTTGTTTTTGGTTTTTTTTTTTTTTTTTTTTTTTTTTTTTTTTTTTTTTTTTTTTTTTTTTTTTTTTTTTTTTTGAGACATGGTCTCACTAAGTCACTAAGTTGCCCAGGCTAGGTTCAAACTTGTGATCCTCCTGCCTCAGCCTCCTGGAACGCTGGGATCATAGGTGTGTGCCAACAGGCCTGGCTTTGAAATTCTTGGTAATTTTTTTAATAAGGGCCCTTCACGTTCATCTTGCATCTTTCATCCTACAAACCATTCAGCCGGTTCCACAGAGATCCTTCTTGTACCAATGCTGTCTGAGACTCAGTCCTTATTAAAGGTACATACTCGTTAAGTCAAATACATTTTCATTTTCTCGTAGTCACTAATGACCACAATTGGAAAATAAATATCCAAGTAAATCTTTGCAATTGTCATTTGCTTGTCAGTGAAAGCTACAAGTTTGCTGGCAGGAACATCTACCTGAAAAGATGAGGTGCAGTATGCCCAAACTGAAACAGCTATTCACAACTCTTCAAACACTACCTGACAGCCAGGTGTGGTGGCACATGCCCATAATCCCATCCTCCAGAGTCCGAGGCAGGAGAATCACTACAAGTTTGAGGCCAGCCTGGGCTACATAGTGAGTTCAAGGCCAATCTGAACTACATAGTGAGGCCCTGTCTCAAAAAAACAAAAAATGAAACCAAAAAAGCTACCTGACATTTCATCTTTCTGTAAAAGGATGCTCTGACAATAAAAATCTCACATGATGTCTGCCTACCAAGCAGACTAAATGAAATCATGGTTGGGTGAAAACATGCATGCACAAAATATTTCGCTTTTAGAAATTCTGTTCTGTTAACCTTGGGAAACAAAAATCATAGCACCAGCTCCTTCCTGGTCAGTGTTACACTTCCTGCCTATTTTGAGTCTACACCATCCTTTCATTGTGGGCAGTTTCAGCTAAGGATGCTGAACCGCAAATGAATGGGTGATACATATATTTTATTCTAAGACTACAGTAAGTACCAGGAATACTACAGCAAAGTAAAACAAAGATAGCACTCAAAGGATAAGTGATGAGAAAGATCCAACATCGAGAAGAGTGACATGCTTTTCTTGTGCATTAGTCTCTCAGTTATAAAATGGGTAAAATGCTTTAAAAAAAAAACCATGCTATGGATTAAATGAGATAATGGATGTGAGTATGCTTTGTAAATTGCTGGTTACAGAAGGCCCCATAAAGAAGTGTTGTAGACACAGATGTGGCTTGGCGTCCATAGACACCCAGTGGAGAGAGAAGTTACTCAGGGCTACATCAAACTATGGATGGTGCTAGTGTCATCATCTATTATTATGTGAGGATATTACTCCCACATTTTGTTGTGCAACCATCACCACCATCCATTTCAAAGTTCCAAACTGAAACTCTACCTATTAAACAAGACCTAATCATTGCACTCTCACCCAAGCCCTTGGTAATCATTGCTCCATTTTTAAATTTATAACTTTGCCTATTCCAAGTACCTCAAAATGTAGAATCATGTAATTGTCCTTTCAAGTGTGTCTTATTTCATTTAGCATAATGTTTTCAAGGTTTCTCTAGGTTGGAACATGTGCCCATTTCTTTTTAAGGCTGAATACCATTCTGTTGTATGCATATACCATATTTTGTTTATCCATTTATTTGTTGATATCTTGGACTTCTCCACCTTCTGGCTATTGTGAATAATGCTGCTATGAACATAGACGTACAAATAGTTGTTCAAGTTCCTGTTTTCAATCCTTTGCGTATACAATATACTTAGACGTAGAATGGCTGGTTCATAAATTCTGCGTTTAACCTTTTGAAATTTGAATTCTCTTCCTCAGTGGCTGCACCGTTTTAAATTCCCATCGGCAATGCACAAGAGTTGCAATTTCTCCATATCCCCCACCTTTTGCTATCCCCCCCTTAAAACAATAGCCATCCTGATAGGTATGAAGTGGTGGAATCTGCATTTTTAAATAATCCCCCACATGATTCTTATTTATACAAAATCTTTAGAAATCTTAGCAGCAGGAAGAGGAGGAGTGGTGAACCTTCTAAATCTGAAAAGCAAAGCAGGAATTTGACTACAAGCATCATCAATGGTAGATCAAGAAAGTTTGACATATAGTCCAATTCCTCAAATGAAAAAAAAAATTTTTAAAGGTGTTAGCACAAGGCCCTGAGTTCAATTCCCAGCACCAAAAATAAAATAAAATAAAATAAAACAAAATAAAATAAAGTAAAATAAATAAAGGCGTTATCTTAAACCACCAATTTAAATGCTCTTTAAATACAAGCCAGCGGTCTTAAATCTATCAGTTAAGTTGGTAGATTGAGTGAGACAAACAGGAAATATTGTTTCTGATCTTGGTAGCCACTCTGAGTTGGGCCAAAGCCAGAGGAGTTCCCCACAGCAAACTTGGTCAATACTCTGAAACAACAAATAACATTTAGGTGCACAGTCTGCAGAGGAATTAATAAAAGATTCTTTCTTGGAATGTCTAGGTGAGTAAGTACAGCTGTGCCCTTCTAGAGCACTAGAGAAGAGCTGATACAAGTTAAGACAGGGAAGGCAAGGAGCAAAGGAGGAAAGTGTGAGGAGAAATCATGGCCTTGGGTTTCCCTCTGCCTGAAGACGTCCCTGATGCTCAGGTGTGTGCTCACGTCATTTTGGGTTAGGAAAATGCACTGCCAAGACGCTGGGGAAACAGGACCCAGGCTTTCGAGTGGTGAAAGTGTGCCTCCTAGTGGTTAATTGCTACAACATTCAAGTCATCAGATTTCCAGGTGCCAGCAAAGAATGCTCCGTGAAGGTTGGTGACTCAGCCTTAATTCTGCACAATCAGCTGGAATCAGGAGAATTTTGAAAATATTCTCCTAAACCCTATTTCCTGAGATAAAGTGGATGCTGGCAGAAATTTCTGTAACCCAAAGTGGCGTCAGCTACATTTCTTAAGTGCTTACATTTTGTACCATGTTCCTCTGCACAATACCGACTGGTAGATTTTATTATTGTTGTCGTTATCATTCCTAGTCTGACTTGATGGTGAAGAAACAGAGGCTTAGCGAGATTATCTGATTTTTCCATGTCCTGGGGTCTCCTCTCAGCACATAAGCACATAACAACATACTGGAAAAGAAGCAGAGAACATTGGAAGGAAAACTCATGCCTCCATACTTGAGTTCTCTGCATGTCAAAAGGAAAACAAAGATAAGCACTAGAAAATAACTTTATACTGTATGGGGGTACTGTATAGGAGTATGTCGTAATAAGACTCAGGAAGAATTAGGCAGTAGATGCTTATCTTTAGATTTTGATGTAGTCCAGGGTACAGTCTCTCTCCACCGGCTGTCCCTGGAGACCGTACCATTTCTTTGTCTACAACACTTCTTCCTGTGGCTTTCAGCCTTGCAGGCCCATCAGTAAGAGCTTGCCTGTGGTCACTGTGCAGGCTACAGGACTGTTCTTCCTTTTCCTCCTTTACAAAATGCTCCATTACATTCTGATAGCAATCTTTAAATCTAAGGCTGTATATACACTCCCAAATCCAAAATGCAATATTCCTTCTCCATAATACACAAATAATTTAATATTTTAAATCAGAAAGTCAGCTGGGTGTGGTGGCACATGCCTGTAATCCCAACATTCGAGAGGCTGGGGTAGGAGGATCGCCTCGAGTTCAAGGCCAGGCTGGGCTACAAAGTGAGTTCAAATATGAAAAAGTGTTCAACATCACTGGTCATTTGAGAGATGCAAATTAAAACAATGCTAAGATTTCATCTCACTCCAAAAAGAACAGCTATTATCAAGAAATCAATCAATAACAAATGCTGGCGGGGATGCAGGGGAAAAAGGAACCCTTCTCCACTGTTGGTGGGAATGTAGGCTGCTCCAACCACTGTGCAAATCAGTGTGGCGATTCCTCAGAAAACTACAACTAGAGATTCCATTTGACCTACCTATTCCTCTGCTTAGTATCTTCCCAGAAGAATTAAAAACATCATACCACAGTGATTTATGTACAACTATGTTTATTGCAACACAGTTTGTAATAGATAAGTCTTGCAAACAACTCAAGTGCCCAACTACTAATGAATGGCTAAAGAAGATGTGTTTTGTCTATACAATGGAGTATTACTCTGCCATAAAAAAGGATAAGCTTGAGACATTTATAGGCAAATGGGTGCACCTTGAGAACATATTCTTAAGTGAAATAAATCAGACACACATGAGTACATATCAAATTGCTTTTCTGATATGAGAAACCATAAGTGTAAATAAGGACAAAAAGGTATAATAGATACTATGTAAAAGAAAGATAATATTCAATAGGGAGGAGAATTAGAAAGGGAGGAGGGGGAAAAGAAGGAAATGAAAAAGAAAAGAAAGGGAAAAAAGGAAAAAATGGAAAAATGTAATAAAGCTACTGTAACTAGGGAAGAGAGGGGGAGTGGGAGGTAAGGGTGGGGAAGAAGGGGGGGAACCAAGGTATATCATATACAAATTAACCATGATGAATGTGATCACTATGTATACAATGTACCAGTATATGTTCTTGATAAATAAAATTGAATAAAACACAAAAACAAAAAACAAAAAATAAAATGAGTTCAAAGCCAGTCTGAACTACATAGCGAGACCCTGCCTCAAAAGAGAAAAAAAAAAAAAACAAATCAGAAGGTCTTTTACAGTCAATATCAAAAGAAACCTTCCTGCCATTTCTTTTCCTCCCCCAGGCCTCTGAATTGTTACTACACTGATGGCATCTTCAAGCTGAAGAAACTATTAGCCTCTCAAGGCCGAGGAGAGAGGAGAAAAAGACAGCGGGAGGAGGCGGGCGGGGCCTTCCAACTGACTTGGATCCCGCGAGCCTGTAGGCAATGAAATGGGCTCTTGATTGTTCCTCCAAGTTCTACGCCCGACCAGAAGTCCTGTGCTGTGTATAAAGGAGTTAGCATGAACACATCACCATGTACAACTGTAGGGCACCAACTACTCCACTCTTAGGTGCACGATTGAGAGAACTGAGAACACCCGTTCACACAAAAGCATATTCACATATGTTCACAGTGGGGCGGAAGCTCGGTGGTACAGTGAATGCTTGGCACACGTGCGGCACCAGGTTCAATCTCTCGCACTCCTCCAAAAATGTATGCTCAAGGAACATTATTCATAGCAGCCAAAAAGTGGAACGACCCAAGTATTGTCAACTGATGAATGGATAAAATGTGACACAGCCATTCGATGGACTATTGTTTGGCCATAATTAGAATTAAAGTTCTGATACATGCTATAACACAGAGAAATCTTGAAAACAACATGCTAAGTGGAAGGAAGCAAGCAGAAGAGGTCACATGATGTGTGCTTCTACCTACATGAAGTGTCTGCAGCAAGCAAATCCATAGAGACAGAAAGTAGATCCGTGGCTGTTAGGGCTGGGAAAGGGTGATTGGGGAGTGTTAGTGAATATGGAGTTTCTTTTGGGAGTGACAAAAATATTCTGGAATTAGGTAGTAGTAATGGTTGAACAATTCTGTGAATATACTAAAAATCACCAAATTTGCATTTTAAGAGAGTTTTATAGGAACTGTATCTCAATTTTAAAAATTTAAAAGCAAAAATCTATTTAAATAATTTTAAATAAGGTATGCCTCAATAAAAATAATAATAAAAGAAGAGAGTCCTTAGCAGCTTCCCCTCTGACTCTGGAAAGCTAGTCAGAAAACACCTGTTTGCCCAGAGGGTGGATAAACTCCTCTGAAGACAGAGTCTTTCAGGTTCCCAAGCCTCCAGCGGGGAGACCTGCAGGTACTGGGGAGATCCTACATCACACCTCCCGGCATCTGACATCCCCAGCGCCCTCCTAAGGGAGCGCGTGTAGTGACACCTGAACCCCTCCTGACACACCTGAAGGGCTGTTATGCGACGGAGTGCTTGGGCTTCTGAGTACTCTGTTGGGCACAAATAGGACCAGTGGGTGACATGAAAGAAAGCACAGTCTGGTCAATAAGAAGAAAGACTAGAGTTGCCCAGATATGGTGTGACTCACCCTGCACAGGGGCCCAAACTGGGCTGCACTCAGGCCTAGCTGGAGGATGACCTCTGGATCCCGGTGCAGAGTGCTGGATGTCCCTACTCTGAGATCCCGCACTCTGCATGAAGGGTGAGGCAGGAGAACAGGAGGAGGCTGATGGCAGAGTCTGCCATGGAGGCCCCACTGCGGCCACTCCTTCTCAGTTGGAAGGGTTCTTAGCAGAGGGGCATTAAATGAGGAGAGCACAGATGCCAGTGGAGCTGGACTATAGCTTTGTTGGAGGGGAGGTTAGTCAAACTCAAAGCCAAAAGGACTCTCAGGACGCACTGTACAGAGATTACGTGCGAGGGCTCTGGGCTCAAAGTATGACTCACTACTTAATAATTGTGTGACCTGGGCAATGCATTAAGATCTCTGAACCTCCTTTTCCCTGGAAAGAGCTGGGAAAAAATAGTTGGATTTACCTCACAGACCTGTCCTGAGCGTTAAATGAAATAATTTAAATGAAGTACTTAGTCTTGACATGCATTAATGCTAGTTGTTGCCAGCTAACCTAAACAATGATGCACAATTATTATGCACAAACTATTGCGTTATTTGGGGATGGATACATATAACTGCCAAACATCTTGGGTTTTTGAGGGCTGGCTATTTCCCCCACAACTTCACATCGCACAGGGTGCTCAGGTCAGCCAGGGCCCACGGTGCACACCTGTCATCCCAGCACGTGGGAGGCAGAGCCATAAGGATTGTGAGTTCAAGGCCAGCCTGAACTACATAGCAAGACCCTGTCTCAAATAAAACAATATAAACAACAACAGTAAGACAAGTTTCGCAGCAAATTCTGCCACATTTCAGACATTTTTAGAAATGCCTTTACCAGTTAATAAAGACAAAAACAGTCGATTGGAAAAGCTGAGCACAGCTGATCCTTCTGCATGCTCTAATCATGCTTTGTATGAAAGGTTCACTTAAGGGAGACTCTGCAACCTACAGGCAGGATTTGGTGAACATTTAGGCTTTGAGCAGCTTAACTCCTTTGACATGGTGACCACACACGTACCACTTCAGAATCAGGGCTCACGTACAGGGCCCAGGAAATTCTCCATTCTCATAAGCATAGTTAGGGAGTGAGTGTATACTTTGGTCAATACGCCTGCCTATCGTGGATACCACCAACTTTAATGATGAGAACTCATTTCTAACCAGCCTATCAATGAGCCACATCTCCCCAGTGAAAACCTATCTAATACATTAAAGATATTCATTATAATGTTCTGGGACTAGAGGGAGACAATAGTAGCTGAAATCCTTCAAGTAGCACCAAATGTGTGATTAAATGCTAGATGATTGCTTTTGTGCTACATAGAATCCTTGTGCTGACCTCCCCTAGACCTCAGTTTAAATGAACACATACTCACTATCACACTGTAAGCCACAGACATCTAAGGGTTAAATACATCTCTGCAGTGCCTAGTACTTCTGAAACAGAAACTTGCTGTTAGTAGGAACCAGACATCTAGAGCCAGAGTCCACTAACATTATGGGAAGCCTCCTGTGAGCCAGCAATTCCTTATATCCTTCACCTCAGTGAGTGGGTATGGACTATGATTCACTTTATCCACGAGGAAATTAAGGTTCGGAGATATTGTTACTCACCCAAAGCCACGGAGCTATAGAATATTGGGCAAAAAGTGAAGGAAAAAAAAATAAAGTCTTTCTGTAAATGTGCTATCTCACATTAGGTGAGGACCAAAAAGGAGACTAAGTGTGACCACCAAGCTTGCCTCTCCTCCCTGTGGAGAGCCTTCCCCTCAGTAACCAGAACCACTCATCCTCTCATGTCACCCTAGTACAACTAATTTACTTCCATTTGAGGGTAAATTTCGTACTTCTAACTGACTAAAGAGAGATGCACTCTCTTTCTGTGGTCTGGCTGAGGAGCTCTTGGCCGTTCACATTCCCCCATCCACACACCGGTCCCAGACCGCCTCCATCTAGAGTTACAGCAAGCCCAGGGCTAGAGTTACTGCACTTAGCACTGAAAGGCCCCTCATTCCAGCCTTTTAGAGCCAAGAGGCTAATCATTCATCACTTGCCAGTTGGCTGGTGTGTTTTGGGCTGGTTTTGTTTCTGCCAGGGCTGAAAATGAGCAAAGGGTGAGGGGCCATGTGGAATGGAACAGGCTGAGCAGGGCTGGAGGACGTGAATGACAGGGAAATCTGGAGACCCAACATTCCCAGGGTATCAGGGCTTGTGGACACGTGTGAGGGTCTCCACAGCTAACACTGTGCACAAGACCAAGGGCCCTTAGGCACTGTCTCCAACTGGGATTACTGAGGCCTACTGGGTGCAAGACATTTTAAATGGGAACCTCCCTGCCTTTGAAGAGAGCCTTGCAGGAGGAGGACAAGGTAGGTACCCCCCTTGTCAACTTTGCTCCCCATCAACCTGATCCTCCTCTTCTGCCTCTCTGCATATTTTCAGTCTCCGTGAAAAACACATTCATTTACCTTCTCACCTAGTTCAAGAATGTGGAAATCATTCTAAAGTCTCCCTCCTCTTTCCTCTTTTACATCTGATCAACTATTACATCCTATAACTACTCCCTCCTTTCCTTTCCCATTTTTAGGACCCTAGCTCAGTACTTCATCATCTCTCACTGGGGCTACTGCAGCAGCCTCACTAGTAACCTGATCAAAGTTGAGTGCCTTGACCCACCCCCCTCTGCACTGGAGCTAGTGTGATCTCTCTGAAATGCACCCTTAGCCATGTGAGAAATCCCCCCAGAGATTCCCACCACCCTCAGATCAAAGCCCAGTCTCCTCATTCATTCTGTTACTTTTTCAATAGGTATTGGATGAACACTTTTTCCACACCACGCACTATACTCAGAGCAGGTACACAGGAGTGAACAAAACAGACATAGTCTTTGCCCTCAGGGAATAAACAGAACAGGCCCACAAGAAAATATAACATCAAATTGGGGCAAGAACTGCCAAGCAAAGGACCTGGGACTAGGTAAAAAATAACAGGTGGTGCCTACTTAAGGCCAGGAGTTCAGGGAAGGTATCTTTGAGAACTGAGGGCTGAGGAGGAGGTA
This sequence comes from Hystrix cristata, assembly GCA_004026905.1. Taxonomy (NCBI): domain Eukaryota; kingdom Metazoa; phylum Chordata; class Mammalia; order Rodentia; family Hystricidae; genus Hystrix; species Hystrix cristata. The sequence goes on from PVJO010013665.1 coordinate 41,619, forward strand.
TCTGGGTGAGGAATGAGCGGAGACTAGAAGAAGAAACATGTATTTCATGTTTTTTTTTAATGAAACATGTATTTCATGTATTTTTCATGTATTTTGGAAATAGAAGAAAGTTCATGTGGTTGCACAGCAATGAGCCACGGGGGAGGCCGTGGGAGGGAGGCAGGGTCAGACTGCCATGTGGGCCATGGGGAACATGTGCATTTCATTCTAAACACATACGAAAGTTACTGAAAGTTTTAATGAAGCTAACTTGGGCTAGTTTACATCTTTTGAAAATCACTTTATTGGCTACATGAAGAATAGCTCAAAGGGACATGAGACTAGTCCCTTTGACTACTCTTGTAATGCTATGCGCTGAATTGTGTTCCCTTAAAATTTATATGTTAAAGTCCATACGACCAGAACCTCAGGATGTGACCATATCTGCACAGAGTAAAGTCATTAGGGTTGGCCATGATCCAATATGGGTGCCGTCTTTACAAGACACACACAGAGGCAAGACCCGTGTGAAGATGGAGGGAGAAGATGGCTACCAGCAAACTAAGGAGAGAAGCCTCAGAAGAAACCAACAAGGTGCTGACATCCTGATCTCAGACTTCTACACTCAGATTTATAAGAAAATTAATTGCTGTTGTTAAAGCCGCCCAGTCGGTGGCATTTTGTTATGGTATCCCTGGCACACTACATACTAAGGTGGGAGGTCCAGCTTAGCAAAGAGGGTACCTCTGGAAGGGAGGATGGAGGTAGAGTCCAGAGAAGGATAAAAACACAATCTACAGCGCAATGTCACAATCGAGCCCCTAGTGAAGATTCAGTGTGGGGCAAGGAGACAAAGGGGCCTAAATGGGTCCCAGGTTTCTAACTTGTGTGAGCAGATGGTGGCAGAGCTCTTTATTGACCTGGAGAAGGATGAGTGGGGAGCAGGGTAGGAGGAGAAGGTTGGCTCCATGTCATAACTTCCACATATTTTTATCTTCTCAGTGACCACTGAGGTAACTTTGACTGCTCTCTCAAAATAAACAAATTTGGGGCTGAGGATGTAGCTCAGTGATTAGAGTGCTTGCCTTGTAAGCACAAGGGCCTGAGTTCGATCCCCAGCACCACAAAAAAAAAAAAAAATAAACAAATTTAACAACTCAACATAAGGTTTAAAAAAATTAATACATTATTTTATAGAATTTTTAGATTTACAGAAAAATTGAGCTCCTCTCCTCTGCAGCCTCCTTAGTATTCCAACCTGTTTCTTTTTAAATTATTGTCTTAATTGGCAAATAAAAATTGCATATATGTCTCAAAACAAAAAAGGGGCTGAGGATGTAGTTCAGTGCAAAGGCCCTGGGTTCAATCCTCACTACTGCAAGAAAACCCTATAAAATTATGGTATACAACATGTTGTTTCCCTATAGGTACACATTATGTAATGGCTAAATTAAACTAGTTAGGAGATCCAGTACCTCACATACCTATCTTTCTGCGATAAGAACATTTAAAAACCACACTGGGGGCTGGGGATCTAGCTCAAGTGGTAGAGCACTTGCCTAGCAAGCACAAGGCCCTGAGTTCAATCCCCAGCACCCTCCCAAAATAAAAATTAATAAAAGCCATGCTGTTAGTTTCCAAGAATATATGGTTACTGACTATACTCACCATGTTGTACAACAGATCTCTTGAATTTATTTCTCTCGTGTAACCAAAATTTTGTGTTATCTGACCAACATCTCAATATCTCTCCTAATCTCTCTCCCCCTCCCCCAGTCCCTGGTAACTTTGGTAACTATCATTCTGGTCTCTGCTTTTTTTTTTCCCCTTGAGCACCTTCACAATGAGCTACATTCCTGTTTTATTTTTGAGACGGAATCTCACTAAGTCACTAAGTTTCCCAGGGTGGGCTTGAACTTGTGATCTTCCTTCTTCAGTTTCCCAGGGTCCTGGGATCACAGTGTGCACCATAATATCTGGCTTGCTCTCTGCTTTTATGAATTAGACTTTTTTTAGATTCCACATGAATGAGATCAGATGTATCTGTCTTTCTGTACAACAAATTTTAAAGCCCAATGAAATTGTTCCAAACTAAACCTCTGCATCTCTACCTGCTTCTTAACACAGAGAGGGGCCATCTATGAGGAAAACTCAGTGCCACAGCAAGTGAGCACAACTTGGTCCCCAGTTCCCTCTGCGCCTGCCCCCTCCAGTTCCCCACCTTTTCTTTTACTGAACTAGTTGTATTTTCTTCACTCTTTCCTATTCCTATTTCACAACCTGGCTCAAGGGTCACCTCCTCCCAGAAGTCTGTCCTAACTCCCTGACTGGGTCAAAAGCAGCCTGTGCAACCCACAGGCCATCACTTCTCATCTCAGAGGGAGGGAAATGTTCCTCACAGATATGCCCCATCTTCTTGTCCCCTGACCTGATGACACTATAACTCACCGGAAGGCACAGACTCTGGCTTTAGTATCTGTATTCCTAGTGCCCAGCTACTACTGCTTGGCTATAATCCGTATTCCATAACTAATTTTTGCAACCAAATAGAAAGGGACAGGTGTCATTAAAAAAAAAAAAAAGTGCTCTGGGAATCTAGGCCTTAACCAAAGTCAGTCAGCAAAATGGCCTGCTAATTGCAGACCACTGCCTCCCCGGAAGAGGAATCATCTGGTTATTGCAGAAGGTGCTTAGAGGATGTGGGAGGACCTCAGTAAAGAGAGCAGCTGTTTGTTGTGAGCTGCCTTCTGGTGTGTCAGTGAAGAAGGTGCTGAGTACATGCAAGTGCTGAAAGAAAAGCAGATCCCCTCCTGTGCAGATGCCCATGTCCCTAGCCCTCCATTAGAGTGACCTATAGCATGTGGGCATGAATTTGACATGTAATCTATAGACCACTGATTTTGTCCTCCTGGTAAATGAGTGCAGGTGAAATGATCTGTCTTTTCCCTGGAGGTCATAAATTGCACTTCAGTGATGACTGGGTCTTATTAAGCTTGTCTGAGTTTTTGTAGCTCCTATAGAAAAGACCGTTATATATCCTGTGTTCCCTATTTGTTGCACTCAGCAAACAGATTCTACTCGAGGTTTTGCCATGAATTCGCTACGTGACTTTGGAGAAATTGGGTAAGTTCTCTGGATCTCCATTTCTGTCTAGGGGATGGGATGGAAGGAGAACCTTGGAAACAAACCAGAAAGCCTGGATTAGAGAGTCAACCTTCGACTTCTCACCACCCTAAGTTTTCCTTGTTGCTGGTATCATAAGGATTCACCTGAAGCCAGTCAGAAGAATGCCTCCTTGCCAACTTTTCTCCCTTCCTTGGTATTGTACAAACAATGTTAGGGAGATTTTGTCTATCAAAGATAGCTGATATGTGGAAAATATTATTTATGGTTTATATGAATAAGAACATTATTTAATAAAACTTATTATTATGAGAGAAGTGTGGTTCAAGTTATCTAATTTTTAAATATAAAAATTAGAATACATAAAGATAGTCTTTAATTCCACCTACAAGTTAGTTAGGGGCTAAAAGGAGGAGTGAAGGAAGAGAGAAGGGAAAAGGAGACAGACAGCAAGATAGGATGACAAGCAGAGGTTTTAAGAGGAATGCACAAAGTGTGAGGTAGGGAAGAAAGAAGAGAGGACAGGTGGGAAGGGGAAAGGACAGGAAAGAGAGAGAAGAGGAAGAAGACAGAGATGAATGCCAGAGAAGACAAAAGGAAATAGAGTCTAAAATGTCCCAGTAAGCTCTGCCACTGACCAGGGCTGGTCTTCCCTCAGTGTTACTGTTCTCACCTGACTTCAGAGTACAGAGCTCTAATTCACTGTTGTCCACAGTACAAGTCTCCATCCATAAGCCACTTCTTTCAGTGACTTAAGGACCAAACTCACGGTAGGACTTATGGTCAGATAAGGGAGAAATTCTTCAGGCTGTAGGGCCAGTGATGAAAACTATATTTGCTCCATGCCTTAGGAAATTGAACAAACCCAGTTAGGGGCTTTTTCTCCCCCAAAGACAAGCCAAATAACCCACTTACTGTTAAATTTTTCCTAAAACAGTGATTATTTATTGTACTGTAAATGTAGCTAACAAATCCATTTAGTGCCTTGTTATCCAGGGAGTACAGATGTTATGATGTACTTTTAGGGGGTCTACAAGGTCCCCCAGAAGTCTCGCACATTTGGAAGGTGATGGATCCTGGGAGTGTTGTGCTCATCTGTGGATTCATCCATTAATGAGCTCAGCAGCTGAATGTGCTGATAGGAGGTGGAGCCTGACTGGAGGTGGGTCACTGGGGCATGACTTGGGAGTCTTGTATTCTTGTCCCCAGTTCCTCCCTTCTCCCTTTGCTTCCTGGTTGTCATGGTATATGCAGCTTTCCCCTGTTGTGATCTTCCACCATGAGTTTCTTCCTTAGAGGCAGGTGACTTGGGACTAAACCTACTGGAAACTGTGAGCCAAATAAACCTCTTCTCCTTTAAGTTCTGAGTATCAGGGTATTTTATCCAGCAATTGGAAAATGACTAACAGATTTTGGTACCACAGAAATGGGGTGGTTGCTGTGACTATACCTGATTATGTGGTTCAGAAGCCTCTGGAATTGGTTCATGGGAGGAGTTTGGAAAAGTTTGGAGATGCAAGTTAAAAAATCACTGGAAGGGCTGGGGATTTAGCTCAGTGATTAGAGTGCTTGCCTTGTAAGCACAAGGGCCTGAGTTCGATCCCGGGCACCACAAAAAAAAAAAAAGTCAAAAAAAAAATCACTGGAATATTGTGGGCAGTGCTTGATGCCCAATACTGTTCAGAGCTCAGAAGAACAGAATATCAATAGGAATGTGGACAGGAGAGGCCAGGCTTGGTGGTTTCAATTGGGAATAGGGACTCCATTGGCAGTTGCACTAGAGGCCATGTATGTTATGCTTTTACAGAAGATTTGACTTTACTTTGCTCATGTCCTGAGACTTCTCAGGAAACCAAGATTAAGGCAGTAACAGATCTGGCAGAGAAAATTTCACAGCAGCTCAACATTAAGGCTGTGGCATGGGTGCTATTGGCTGCTTTTAGCCAAATATACAATGAGAATCTGGACTGAAAACCAGAGCTGAATAATTTGAAAAATTTTGCTAATGGCCAGAAAAGAAGCACCTACAAAGTTGAGGCAGAGGTGAGCTTGGTTGCTGAAAATATGAGCACTAAAAGGAAACCAAGTATTCATATTAGGACAATAGAAAATATAGCTTGAAGGTATCTCAAGAATCAGCAAGACTCCACCAATTACAGGCTCAAAGGTGCAAAGTGTAAAGTTTTATTTGAGAAGAAAGCCTCTGGACCTCCTAAAAGAGAAGAGCTGGCTAGGGAATGGGTTCCCCAGGATTCATTTCACAGTGCTCAACCATCCAGGCACTCAGAGGTCTCAGTAGCTATGATCCCAGGGGGTCTGGCTACTTCTCAAGCTGCAACAGACCTTGGTGTCATCCATGTGGTGCTGTTTTTTTTGGAATGCAAGAGTTGTTTCTTAATGTAAGAGTTGTGGGGTCACAGAGGCTACCACATAGATTTCAGAAGAAGGTCCAGTAGGCTAGGCAGTGTGCCACTGAGAGAGCAGTATGTGAAGCTGTGAGAGTGAAGCCAAAAGTACAGTGGCAATCTTAGGAAGTTGGAATGCCAGGAGCATAGATCATCGGCTGAGGAGCACCGCAGACAGTGAGCAGAGCCAGCTCAAAGGAGAGGCTACGTGTGCTACACCAGCAAGGCCATAGGAGCGGGGCTGCCCAAGCCCTCTGAAACTCACAGCTCACCACAACCTATCCCTGGTGCTGGACACAGAGCTATAAGAGTTAATATTTACCTTGCTGGGTTTTGGTCTTGCTTTGGTCCCATTCCTTTCTATCCCCCATTTCTCCCTTTCAGAATGGGTGTGTTCACCCTGTGCCATTGTATGTTGGAAGTAGTTAGGTTTTTTTTTTTCTTTGTACAGAGACTCCAACCTAAGAGTTTGTCTTGAGTCTCAGAGGCGACTTTAGAGTTGGACTTTTCAACAATACTGGAATTGTTAATTTGGAGACTCTTAGAGATGGACTAAATGCATTTTGCATAAAAAGATGGACATGAGTCTGTTGGGGGCCGAAAGTTGAATGTCACGGTCTCATGTGTTTGGAAGGCGATTGGATCATGGGTGCTACACTCTTCAGTGGATTCATCCATGAATAAATTCAATAGTGGAGGTGGGGCCTTGTTGGATGTGGGTCACTGGGTGCATGACCTGGAAGTATGTGTCATTTTGGAGGTGGTGCTGGAGATCAACCTCAAGGCCTTTCACTTGCTAGGCAAGCACCGTACCATTTGAGCTAAATTCCCAACACCTGGAAGTCTATATCCTTGTTCCCCACTCTTCCATTCTCTCTCTGCTTCCTGGCTGCCATGGCATGAACAGTTGTCTTTCACCAAGCCCTTCTACCACTCATTTCTAACTTGGAGTCAGTCAACCCTGGAATAAACCCACTGGAAACTGTGGGTCAAATAAACCTCTCCTCCTTTAAATTGCAGGTGTTGAATATTTTGTCCTAGTGATGGGAAAGTGACAAATACAAGAGATAAATTAATAGATGCATGTGACACCAAAATCACATTTGGTTGTGTGGGTTGTTCACTGAATAAGTGCACCTGGTCCAAGAGAAAACAATATTCACCCATCAAGCCAAGTACCTGGCAAATGCTGTGTCTACCTGGAGGAAATAACACCCTTCCTAATTTTCCCAAAGGTGCCAGTGGTTCCATGTACACAGCAGCCAATTAGATCAGCTAGTCTATTTATCTGAAGGAATACTGTAATGTTGTGGAACGTTCTGGGAGCTCAATCTGCATGTTCTGGGAGCTCAATCTGCTCATTCTTCTTCACAGCAGGTGAAGAAGAGGTGAACTACCTTAATCTTCCACCCATTTCATATTTCATCTGGCTTGAGCCCTGTGATCCTCCAACAGGACAGGCGAGGGGACTTTTCCTTCTACTTTCAGATGAGGGCACTTCTGCTCAAAGAGATTAAGGTCTACTCAAGGTCAGATGAAATAAATAATTTCTGGAAGTCAGTACACTGCCAGGCATAGATCCATGTTCATGGCCAGAGGATCACAGAGGCTAAGAATAGACATCACCCACACAGACTTGGTCAGATGCCCTTGCTGACTCCCTGAATAGGAATCCAGGGCTGTGGCCAAGTCCTTCTCTTGCCCAGTCTTGTCACTGTCAGGAATTGGTGGGTCTTTCTTGAAGGACTATCAGGAGTCCTATGAAGGTCTAGAGAACCTGGGGCCTTCCTAAAGGAACAGCCCAGGGAGGCCTGGAAGACTACCCCTCAGAAGCCTGGATATGCTCCATGGCCTGGGGTCCCTGCCAACGCCAGAGGGTGCTAACAGAGGTCCTCCCAGTGCCTGAAAGAGCTGGGCATCCTCCTTGTGACCATTAGAGGGCAAAGACAGGGCACTACTTCAGGACACTCAGGAGATGCTAAACAGGTGTGATCTTTGGTAGAGTTGGCAAGGTAGAGGGAAGTTCGTAGCTGACAGACACCACCAAAAGCAGTCACTGAGGAGAAAATGGGCATCCAATTGAAGGGGCCAATGGTGACTGAGTGTGTCAAGAGGTTTTCTAAAGTAAGAGTTCAGTCTCTTGCTCTGACACTAGCTGTGTGACCTTGAACAAGTTGCTTCACCTCTCCGCACCTCTGTTATCTCATCTGTAAAATGGAGCTACTAGGATTTGGGGTTGTAGAATTGCTGTGAGCATTCCATAATGTCCTGTACTGCCTTGCACCTAAGTAACTGAACTATAGTTTATTATAAAACCTCACCCTGTTACTGAATACAGGGAAATTCTAAGAGTGTGTTTGAGCACTGGAGAGAGCCCCTAGAGAGATTCCAAATGGCAACTTTCTGGTGGAGGCTGTGATCCTCCAAAACAGTCATATGTTATTATTAAAGTGTGTCTTTTCACAATCTTGGAGTTTTTTTTGTTTGTTGTTGTTGTTTTGTTTTCTTTTGTTTTGAGACAGGCTCGCGCTCTGTACCCAGGTTGGTCTCAAACTCGTAATCCTCTTGCCTGAGCTTCCTGAGTACTGGGAGCTGGGATTATAGGAGTGCACCACCACAGTTGACTTGGGGGTATTTTTTGTTTACATTTCCAAGAGCACTATGTACTGCACTAAATGCAGACTAGGGATATGTGGAATGCAGAGCTGGGAGAGAGGATGTGGGAAAGGGAACTTGCCAGATAGTAAGATGGGCTGAATACAGGTACAAGGACAGAAATTTGAAGGAAAAAAAAGAAAAGGAGAGGGGTTTGTGAAATATAGTAGGGACACACACTGGATTGGATTTCAGAAGAAATGGACCCCTAGGAGGCAAAGTGACTTGGGGACAGGCGTCTTTCTCTCTCCTTTAAAATTTTCTCACCTTTAAAATTAGGTTGGGCACATCCTTGTTGCTGATAGTCTCATTTGGAAGGGAAGCAGGACAAGAACTCCCTGGGAGTCAAAAACCTAAAACAGTGCAGACCTCTGCTTCAAGTCATAGCTCCAGGTGTTCATTCTCTCATCAAACATGCACCACACACCCAGAACACGCGGAGATGAAAGATCTGGATGAACAAAACAAGCATCCTTGTCCTGAGAAGCCAGTCAGCCAGTGAGCAACGGAGTGTCTTTCCTTCCACACATCAGTCTGAGGGCAGGAAGAGGTAGGGGATTAAATAGGAGGGCGAAGAGGAAGAGGAGGCAGAAGGTGAAGAAGAGGAAGAGAAAGAAGAGGAGGAGGCAGAGGAAGAGGAGGAGGGGAGAAGACCTGAGTACATCCTTTATCCAGTCCCTTAAGTTTCTGTTGTTTGCTGAATCTGTGCCTGACTCCAACCAGACAAAAAAATTCTGCCAATGTTTATAACATCAGTAATATTTAGACTAATATGCCTCATTTCTGGAGTACTTTACACTTTTCTAAGCATTTCTTTTAAATTATTTCATTCCTATTCATCCTGTAAGGCAAAGGGAAAATAAAACATGATCCTTACCCTCAAGGAACTTATTTTGGGGGGGTTGTGTTCTCGGGATTAAACTCAGGGCCTTGCACTTTCTAGGCAAGCACTCTACTACTGAGCTAAATCCTCAACCTCTAAGGAACTTATTTTTTTTATTTTATTTTAAAACAAGAACATGTATTGGTACATTTTACATATAATGGTTACGTTCATCACATTTATTTTGTACCTGTACATGATGCATCTTGGTTCTCCCCCCTCTTCCCCGCCCCTCCCCTCTGTTCCCTCCCTCCCTAATTAGAGCAGGTTTATTCTTAATTTTCCATATTTTCCCTTTCCCTTTTCTTTCCTTTGTTGCCTTTCTGCTTTTCCCCTTCTTTCTTTCTAGTACTCCTCTCCTTTGTATA
>PVJO010013666.1:0-44990 GCA_004026905.1 Hystrix cristata
GAAAAAAATTACATGAAATTTCTCAAAGTAAGTATTTGAGGGGGAGGAGACGGAAGGAGGGAGGGGGAAGTGGGGAGAGAGAGAGAGAAGAAGATGAAAGAGAGAGAGAGAAATAGAAATTTTGGGGGGATAGTGTTGGGGACTAAACTCATGAGCTTCACTCTGAGTTGTAACCCTAGGTGTTTATTTTTAATTTTTTTTTATTTTGGGACGTGGTCTTACTAAGTCACTATGTTGCCCAAGCTAGGCTCAAATTTGTGATCCTTCCGCCTCAGCCTCCTAGAGTGCTTGGGATTACAGATGTGTTTTAGAGAAATTACAGATTTTGAAAACTAAGCACATCACTCCTAAATCGTGTTCCATAAAAGAGTTAAAATGATGTTAGAAAAACAGAAGCTCAATGGCATTACCAATATCAATCTGTAGATCACTTAATTCATGATTTTAGACACTGATATCAATATGACAATTTTATAACTTCAAGGAAAACATCAAGATACTTCCGGGTCTTCGCTCCTTTAGGAGTTAAAGTTTGTAGCATTTCACTCTGGCTGGATCCCAGCACAAGAACTCCAGGTAACCCGGCTGCCAGTTTTCCCCTCCCTGGCTTACAAAACCCTCAGTCTCTTTCTTTCCCCAGGCACTTTGGATTAAATAAGATATGTTTTCAAATTACTTTGTCTCTTAATTTTTAAACCCTTGTTTATTTTAAACCAAAATATAATCCATATGTTTCTGATTCATTTACACTTAACTCATCAAAATGTTGTTTCATAAAAAGTTCTTTGATGTTCAAATTGCCTTTGGAGCTATTTTTAATAAGTTTAAAAAAAATTTTTTTTTTTATGAAGCTTCTCTACTTAGAAACAGAAAGTTCCGTTTCATTGCTATTTAACAACTAGGGGTCCAACAGGTTGGGTTCAGTTCACTATTTAAATGAAATAATGTATGTAAAATGCTTCATAAGGTCTAAAGCAATGGCGGCCTGTTAGTGATTAGAGTGGTTACTGTTATTAGGACCATGCAGAGGACATAAGTTTTGAGATTCCTTCCTCCTGCAGTTTGCTGAACTAGATCATCTCGTCGCTCATTCCCATTTTTAACATCTTTATATTTTTTAAACTCTAAGACTTTATCATGCTTAGCTACACGTACGAGAAACATGTCTAAAGATTGAAGAAGACTGAAGGAGTATGTCAGAGAGAGTCACCCACATAAATCGAACCTCTTTATTTGGAGTCTTGCTTGGACTTACTATGTGTAACAGGTTGACCCTCAGTGGGGTCCAGCAGCTGCTCAGCTCTCATGGATTTAGAGCTCAGGGTCTTCTCAGTGTATTATCTGCATAAACTGAGACTATGGTAGAAAAAGGATTCACTATACAGGAAGCTTTGCAGGCAGAGATGTTGGGCAGGAGGAAGGGAGGTGGGGTCTGTTAGTCCCATGGGTGCATCCCATGCCTTGTAGGACGCTACATAGAAAGGGTGCAGTTGTTCTAAGGGAGAGGGTGATGGTGCTACATTTTGTTCCTCAAAAATTCATGTGCTGGAAGCTTGGTCCCCAATATAACAATATTGAAAGGTGGTACGGTGTATTTTAAGGCAGTGGGGCCTAGTAGAATTTCACTACATCACCCTTGAAAGGGATTAGTGTAATCCTCACTGTACCAGGTTAGCTCCTGACAGAGTAGGTTGTTATAAAACAGTGAGTCTGGCTCCTGCTGGGTCTCTTCCTATTTTGCTATGCAATCTTTCCTTCTCTTGTGTATGATTCTGCCATGTGATACTATCTGCCATGAGGTCCTCACGAGATCTGAGCAGATGTGAGCATCATGCTTTTGAATCTCCAGAACTGTGAGCTACATAAATCCTTCCTGCTTATAAAGTATCTAGGCTTGGGTATTTGGTTATAGCAACACAAATTGACTAGGACACATATGTGGACACTTGCAATATGGTCGAGGCTCAGATGGCAAAGTGTGAAGCAGGGCAGGCTCTGTCTTCTGGGCAGAACCCAGCTTTGCCCTGGCCTCACTGGAGTCCTTATACATTGATGGCAGTCCGTGGGGAAACAGTAGGACAGTGGAGGCCAGGATTGTGTTGCCTGGTACGATACTGCGGCGACATCTTGGCAATACCCAGCAGTTCCCTGTAGCAGCATCACCCAGTTAAAGCTGGTGTAAGTACACAGATATCTTTACGGGACCCTGCAAACGTTTTGGGGTGTGTGTGATGGGGAAGGTCTCATGTGGCTCCATGACTTCATTCATAGCTGGAATCTGAAGCAGCCTGGGGCCATTCAGGGCACATGTGAACACTGCAAAGCAGCCATTTTGTTGTTCCTGTCTTGACAATTACTCAAAAGGTCTTGACCACTTCGACAAAAGTGAACAGGAAACCTTTGTATCCCGGAGGCTGACCCTGTCTCAAGTGTGAGGCGTGAACTCTGGGCGCTCTCATGCTGTCCCGATGGTGGAGCCTGTTACACACCAGGCTGCCTTTAGGAATTTGGAACCAAACATGAAACCCTTTCACCACACAATGGAGGGAACCCTGCTCTGGCCTTTCGCACATCAGTCTTTCCTGGTGAATGGCTCCTCAGCCTTCTGATTCTTGCCGTATGGAACAATTGGCTCCTTCAGTTAACTTGCCAGAAGTAATCGGTTATTTCTCCCAGCCATAAATTTCAACCATTCTTTTTTGAGGGGGAAGAAATTAAAGCAACAAAGGGAAGTGGCTATAAAGAACAGAACTGTCAGAATGGCAAACGTTTGAGTAATTTGTTGGGTCCCTGGTTTAGGGTTGACTGAGTTTAGCACTAACTTTGATTTGGAGTGTTTCTTGAGATGAAGAGACCCTATCTGAATCTGCAGCTCAAGTGAAGATTACAAGTGGGACAAGCTTTGTTACAGATATTTTATTAAACTCAACTACCTCACTGGGTTTTTTTTTCTTATTTATTTAGAACTTTAGTATCTGGTTGGCTATCTCTTTTTTCATAAGACAAACCAGATATTTGAAAACACCACTGAACTTAGCCCATTATAGACATTGCCCAAAAAGCCCACCTGGTCCAGCTAAATTGGAATAACTATGCTGAACAGCTAATTCCGCCAGGTCTTGTTTAAAAATAAGGGGAAAATTCCCCAAATGACTAATGTTTTTAGGCCCGATAGTGATTTTTCATTGTTCTCACAGCACCTGGTATAGCCTACTCACTTTCAATTATTCTGAGAGCCTGAGGACCTGAAATGAAAAAAGAAAATAGGATCCCCTAAGTCCACAGGGCAAAGCAATCTGCTTTTATAAAGCAGGCTCAGAACATTTCCCAACATGTGGCCGGCTAAACTGCCCACGTCAGGGTCAGATTTATGTATTTGCTCTGGAACCAAGATTTCTGTAGACCAGGCGCAACAATACCTTGGAGTATTTACAGTGTAAGCGATTTTGCTAAAGCAAACAGCGACACCGCTGAGCTTGGTAAACCCCCGTCCCTCGACACAGGAGCCAGAACCTTCTCCGGCGAGCAGGTGTGTCCTAAGCAGAAGGAAGCTTTTTTTTGGGTCTGACTCCCAAGTGTCCAAACATTTTCCCCTTTGTAGAGATGCAAGCTGATGACTTCTGAGAGCATTTGAAAAGGCGATTCTCTTGTTTTCTGTTACAATAAAAACTAAAAAAGGGTGCAGTTTTTACAATCTGAGGGGAAGGGCTGGGTGATTTCAAGAGGAAGCTGTAGATAAAGTCTGAGCTGTTACAAAGGCACTTTATCTTCTCCTTCTTCTTCTGCTATTTTTTTTTTTTTTAATTTCCTTCCCCGTTTTCTGGAAGCAAGGGTGGAGGCTGTGGTCTGAGCAGGAATTTAAAAGGGAAACAAAAGGCAAAATCCTGCAACTGCTTTGCCACATGAAATCTCTCTTAATGGTTCTTTTTGCTTGTAAGTCTCCTACCTGGTCTCCACCAAGGGAGTTATAAAATAATCTACATTTCTGCAGATAAGACTTTAAAAAACCAAAAAAACAAAAAACAAAACAAAACAAAACTTTAAAAAACCACACAGTGGGTTAGATATAGTGTGGGGATGGAGCCATTCATTTAATCATTCAATAAATAAATATTAAGTGCCTGCTTGTTATTAAGGTTGATGCTACTATTGCAATGGAGTAAAATATCATCCCTCAAGGAACCAAGAATATGTCCCTCACTAGTAACCTGAAAACCTTCACACTTTTAACCATTCCCCATCCTTCTATAGAAGACGCTACTAGGTAGCAGGCAAAATTGAAATGCTACGTGAGGACAGTGCTGTTTGCTATTATATCAAAAAATATTCATTTGAATTATGGAATATAAGGTAACACAATATCATACAAGAGTCACAGTTCATTAGCCAGAAGAGTTGAGTTCTTGTCCTGGTTCTGCTGATAACTAGCTGTGTCATGTGATCACATGCAAGTGTCTTTCCTAGGCCTCAGTTTCTCCACAAGTACAAGGAAGGAGGGGGGATTTTAATTGTTTTCTAGCTCTATGGCTGTATAATTTATTAACAGTGTAATAGTGGGTGGGTGAAATGCTTGGCATGTGGCCTAATCTGCAAGAGAAAAAGATTAGAATACAGGCAGAGAGTAGGCAGCCTTAGGCACCTGGTCAGTGATGCCTGCTAGCCATGTATCAGGGTAACTGGGACTGACCGGGGTGGTGGGGAAGAGCACAGGCTGTGGAGTCAGGTTACCTGGGTTTGAATTCTGATCCTGCCACTGTATGGCCTGTGGCACGTTACTTACCCTTTCTAAATGTCAGTACCCTCGTCCCCAAAATGGGCTAGTATGAGTATATACCCACTTTTGTCTGTTTGGGCTGCAATAATAAAAATGCCATAGACTGACTTATAAACAACAAAACTGTTTATATCACTGTCCTGGAGTCTGGAAATTTAAGATCTGGGTGCCAGCACGGTTGCATCGTAGGGAGGGCCTTCTTCCTGGCTGGAGAACACCAATTTCCTGAGGTGTCTTCACAAGGCAGAAAGATGGCTAGAGAGCTCTGTGTGGTCCCTCTCATCAGGGAACTAATCCATTCACGTGGGCTCTGGCCTCATATCTTAATTACCTCACTTTGGAGGTTAGGATCTTAACACGAGAATTCCAGGAGGACATAAATACTTAGTGCATATAACACTGCCATACAGGGTTATTGCGAGAATTAAACCAGACAGCCCATCTAAGCCAGAGAGCCTAGAACACAGGAAGTTCCCTATACCAGTCCTCAGTGCGGTCCAGAGAGTCCTGGCCAGTCTGTCATGGAGTCTGGGAGATCAAAACTATTTTCATGACAATGCTAAAATATTATTAACTTTTCCCTCTTATTCCCTTATGAGTACATAGTGGAGTTTTCTAGAGACTATGTGGCATGTAACATCTTAACTGCTTCAAGCAGAAGCAGCTGTGAGAATCTAGCTGCCTTCCCGTAAGACAGTCACTATAAAAATAGTAAAAAATGTAAAATAACGCCACTGTTCATCTTGAAAAAGTTATTTTTTCATAAAAGTAAGCAATTTTTATTAGCATGAATGAATCTGATTATTATTTAAAATGCATTAAATAAGTAACATATCTACCGTTTTAATTTCTAATATGGCAAACAGCAGCTCTAATTCCTTACAAAAACTATTTGAAGTTGTCAATCATTTTTAAGAGTGTGGTTTTAAAAATAAAGAAAAAAAATAAAGAAAAAATTATATTCTTGGGATAGTTTCTTATTACTACATAGGTGCTGTGAGAAAATATCATAAATGTTGTGGCTTAAAAGAACCGATTTATTAGCTTATTGTTCTGGGAGCTGCATCTAAAATTCGTCTCCAGGATTCTGCTCCTTCTGGCTTCAGAGGAGAATTTGCTTCTGTGCCCTTTCCAGCATCCCAGGCTGTGATGTGTTTTGGCTGATGGCCCTTTTTTTTTTTTTTTCCCTTTTCAAAATCAGCCATGTAGCATCCTTAAATCTTTCTCTGCTTTTCTAGTCTTACTGCCTTTTATCTATGATCTCCTGCATCCCTCTTATAAGGAACCTTGTGATGACACTGGACCCACCCAGATGACCCAGGGCAATCTGCCCATTTAACACCATTAACTATCACATTTTCCAAGTCACTTTTGCCACTAGTGATAACATATTCACAGGCTCCAGAGATTATCACTTATCACGTGGACATCTTGGAGAACATCACTGAACCTCCCCCAGTTTCACTGTGTTGTTTACCAGTTGGATCCTTACTAACCAAGCAAAAACATAACTATTCCATTTTGTAACAGTATATATCAAGTTGAATGCAGGTGTATCTTTTTTTACTCATTTTGTAGACAAATATTCTTTAAGACCTAAATACTTAAGAGCTCCCTTGTATTTTCTGTATCTTCCTCAAGGGCAATAATGTCGTCTTCCTATCTGTTTTTTTTTTTTTTTTTTGTGGTGCCGGGGATTCGTCTTCCTATCTGTTAACTGGCTTTATTTCAGCTAGTTTTTTACATCTCTCTCCTCCACCAGCCTCTATGTCATTCCCTAAAGCACATTTCACAAAATACTTGTCTCATGAGATTATATCACATAAAAAACAGTTCTGTGGTCAACACATTTTAGAAATCATACATATTTTATTCTCCCTTTTGGATATTCATGGTGCAAATTAGCATATTAAAGGTTCTCAAAAGTCCTGTATATGCATGTGTATGAGGTGAGGGGATAATTTAAGAAGATATTTTTCAAATTTATTTGCTCATGGAATCCTTTTTTCTATAAAATCAATTTACATCATACTGTGAGAAATACTGCCGTAAATACTCTGGGGCAAGGACTATATATTTGTCCTTTGTATCTTTTGTTGCTGGTCTGTTCATGGCATACTGCAGATGCTTAACAAATATATGCTGAGTGAATGCATTCAACAAGAGGAAAAAAAAGCTGATAAAACAAAATCGCTTCCCTGAATTTGTTAAAAATGAATGACAGTTGTGTAAATAATTATTTATAGTACTATATGAATTAAAAAGTTGACTAAATCAGGATTGTTAATAAGAAGGAGAAAATCAGATCCAAATGCTGCAAACCAACCCAAAAGTTAAACAGAACTGAGCCAGATCATGTAAGCTGCCCCTTGAACTTTGTGGACTGCCCTCTTTCCAAAAGGAAACAAGAAAATTAGACCTGGGCAGCAGAGAGCAGAACAGAAAGAAATGGCTGTCCTCAAATAAAGAATGAAAAATATTATAGAAAAGATTAAGCTGGGGTTAAAACTCCAAGTCAGATTCCTTCTGTGCCCAGAGCAATGGCTGAGGACCGAGTACTCATACCCAATTGTATCAGTTTGAGGGAGCGAACTGGTAGTTTATTGTCAAAGGTTGGACGTGAAATTTCCAATTCCAACCACCATCATTTATCAGAAAGGAAGGTTTTCTTGACACAGGAAGCAGCAATGGCCTCACTGTGAGATGGTGCCAAAGGCCACGGCAATCATGAGTGAACCAGCCATTCCAGTGCATGCTCCATGGCCTGGCCAGGTCCCTTGTGGTTCTGTCCAAGGGCTGATTCAACCAAGAACGCAAACTGGCTGCAGGCAATCTCTCCTATATGCTCTGCTGAGGTCACTAGTTCAAGCAAGAAGAGAAAGAAGTTGGTATACTTGGTAAGGATATCCTTGTTTAGAGATAGAGGCCAAAGAATTGGGGCTACCAGAAAGATTTGAGTAGAAAGGGCTTCTGTCATCCCCGACAATATGCAAGTTAATTAGCCTCTCTGAGTCTGTGCTTCAATTACCAAATTTAAATATGCCCTTCTGTAGGTTTGTTGTAAATCTCGGAAGTAAAGTTTATGAAGTGCACACAGCAGGCACTCAATTAACAATAGTGGAATAGCATTTATAATAAATAATGCTCATTACTGATACATAATGTATATTATTAATATAGTAAAATATTATATATTAGATATAATAAATAATGTGGGTACATGTATAACAAATAAATAATAATTTGTTAGTAAGCAATGACAGGCAAAAATCTGTGAGTGACTAACGTTGCTCCACCATCCCTCTTTTATTCTATAACTTTGTTCCCTATTTGGGAAGTTGTCCATTCTGGGTTCATCGCTCAGGGAATAGATGGACTCACAGAAAAACAAATAAGAAGCTTTTCTGAAGTTTGAGTTTCAAAAACTAGACAACAAAGAAACAGAAGGAAAGATTCATGACATAGATTTGCCCTGTCCATCGTGGCAGCTTCCAGCCACATGTGGCTAGCGAGTGCCTGAAGTAAGCACGTAGTCTGTGTGCTAAACATACAGGATGTCAAAGACTTAGTAAAAAAAGGAACAAAAAATTATTCCATAATGACTATAGACTGAATGTTTGTGTCCCCATCCTTAATTCACACGTTGAATGCTGTTATGATTTAGATCTAGACTGTCCCCCCAAATCCTCGTGTGTTCAGAGGCGGGGCTTTGGAAGGTGATTGGATCATGGGGGAGTTTTGTGTTCATTGCTGAATGTGTTGTTAGGGGGCAGGGTCTGGCTGGAGGCAGGTCACTGGGGCATGAACTAGAAGAGTGTATCTCCCTGTGAGGCTCCTTCCTTCTCTCTCTGCTTCCTGGCCACTGTGACACTAGCAGCTCTCCTCCGTCAGACTCTTCTCCCATGCCCTTCCTGCCTTGGAGCCAGCCAACTCTGAACCGAATCCTCAAAACCTCTCCTCCTTTAAATTGTGGGTGTTGGGTATTTTCTCCCAGTGACAAGACCAAAGCTAACTCAAATGTGATGGCATTTGGATATGAAGCCTACTGGACGTGATTAGGTCATGGAGGAAGAGACCTCATACATAAAATAATGCCCCTTTAAAAGAGGCTACAAAGAGTTTCCTTGCCCTCCCTGCCTTCTAACAACCAGATGGTTACTCTCCTCAGATACCAAATCAGCTGTGCTTCCATAGGAGACTTTTGGTCTACAGAACTATGAGAAATAAAATTCTCTTGTTTAGAAGCCACCTGATCTGTGGTATTTTGTTAGAGCAACTGGAATAGACTAAGAAAATTGGTAATTTAAAAATTCGATTACACTGATTATACAGGAAATATTATAAAAAATCAACAACTGGAATCACATCAAATTAAAAAGCTTTTGCACAGCAAAAGAAGCCACCAACAGAGTAAGAGACAACACACAGAATGGGAAAAAAGTTTTACCAGCTACTCCTTAGACAAAGGACTAATATCTAGAGTATATAAAGAACTTAAAAAAAAAATCAAACCCCTAAATTTAAATACCCCACAAACGGTAATCTGAAATGAGTAGACAGTTTTTAGATGAAGAAGTACAAACAACAAATAAATGTATGAAAAAATTTTCAACATCACTGGTCATTTGAGAAATGAAAACTAAAACAACACTGAGATTCTATCTAACTCCAGAAAGAATGGCTATCATCAGGAAATCAACCAATAACAAATGCTTGTGAGGCTGTGGGGAAAAAGGAACCTTTCTCCATTGTTGGTGGGAGTGTAAACTGGTATAACTACTATAGAATTTAGTATGGAGGGTCCTTGAAAAACTAAAACTAAAGGTTCCATTTGATCCAGGTGTTCCCCTTCTAGGTATCTTCCCACATCATACCACAGTGATATATGCATACCTATGTTTATAGCGGCACATTTTATAATAGCTAAATCTTGGAAACAGCCCATATACCCATCAACAGAGGAATGGATAAAACCAATGTGGTATTTACGTACAATGGAGTACTACTCCACCATAAGGAAGGCTAAATGAGTTATTTTTAGGTAAATGCACCTCGAGACCACAATATTAAGTGAAATAAATAAGACACACAAGTTTAAATATCGGATTGTTTCTCTTCTGTGAGAAATGCAAAGGGTAAATAAAGAGCATAATGGGGGACAGATATTGCGAAGCAGGAAAAACATGTCCAAATGGGAAGGGGAACAAGGGAGGGAGGAGGAGGAAGAGAAGGAAGGGAAAAGGGATTTAAAAAAAGAGAATGGAAGGAAAAAATGGAAACAAAGCTTTCATAAGTCAGGAGGGGAAGAAGGGTTGAAGGGAGGGAAGGGGAAGAGAAAAAAAGAATTAAGATAGATTACGTACAGGTACAAATTCTCTAGGATGAATGTGATTGTTATGTATGGCAAATATGTACCAATAAAAATTGATTACAAGGGGCTGAGGATTTAGCTCAGTGGTTAGAGTGCTTGCCTAGCAAGCACAAGGCCTTGAGTTTGATCCCCAGTACCAAAAAAATTGATTACATATTCAATTAATAATATTTTATTGGGTGAAATAAAATGTATTATTAAAATTAATTTCATCTGTTTCTTTTTTAAGAAATAGCTACTAGAAAATTACCTACATGGCTCACAATTGTGGCTCACATTATATTTCTATTGACGTGCAGTGGTCAAGACAGTGAAGGAACAGAGAAGACTCATGGTATAGACAATAGATTTGGAAGAAAATGTATTCAGTCTGAGCAAAGTTTTATAGTTCCTATTAGTAAAGAATTCCTGAACTAGGTGAAGAAGGTCAAAGGCATGACATGAGTTCCAAGAAGCATGTTCATTCCTGTGGCTTACATGCCCTGAGCCCTGGGAGGGAACGACACTGTCCCCAGACAGGGTTTGATAATCAAGAGGCAAGCGTTGTTGCACCTCCTCTCCAGGGAGAGTTCTAATGTGGCAGGAAGATTCCAGCACAGAGTTGACTAAATAGTGGTCTCAGTAAACTGGGCCCTGATGGCCTCATCACATTTCCACACTCCTGGAGAAGTCCCATGCAGCCTAGCGAGGCCCAGATGTAGTAGAACACCTGCTAGGTTTGAAGAATCATCACAGATAGGAGCAGAGGCTGACAGAGAAATGATCTGAACAGACTGATAACTCAGGAGCCTAGCAGATGATGGGGGCAGGGTGTCTCAGCGTAGATCCTCTCAGGCCACATTCCCTAGACAGAGAGCCTGAAGGGTCTCTTGTACAGGTGCCTTCCTGAGGTAGTCCGTGTTCTCAGGGGAGACCCAAAAGTCAGAGAGGGAAGCAGGCAGAATGAGGCAGAGGAAGAAGTAAGGCAGAGATGCGGTTTTGGAAGACAGGAGAGCTAGACTGTTGCCTGCATAACAGACTCTGTCCCATGTGAGGCATGGGCTGAGCTTTCATGGTGCAGGCCATCTAGAGGCCTGGAGAAGGAGGCTTCCTCCAGGACCTTCCTGGCAGCATCTGTCTCTGGGAGGGGTGGCTCTCAGAGAAGGACAGCATTCCCAGGAAGGGTACAAACCTCTTCAGCAGCCCAGGAAGGAGGGCAGGAATGTGGGCAGGAGCTCTACTCCACAGCTCCTGCTACACAGAAGTCAACAGCGGAGCAGATGAACCATGGACACAATGGAAACCCTCCCCCACCCGGAACTCAGCAGCACCTCTGTGGAAAGGGGAAGCTCATAAATTGGCAGGGATTAAGTGTCTTCATGCCTTGTTGAAAGGGAATTTGAAATTATAATCAAGGCAGAGTACAATGAAAATAAATTTATCTTATGAATTGAGACTAATTCTTCTTTAGAATGATTACTAAGAAACATCAAACTAACATAAAAGTATGACAAAAAGTGGGTAAGGAAGAAAACATACATCTGACCATATATATGAAGTGTGATTAGAAAATATCATGAATGTTTAAATTTTAAAAATTAGAGTAAAAAGACACTTGTTCTTAATTCCCTCTAAATACTCCCTCTCACTTTGAGTGCACATGTCCCATTGTTCTTACCACTTTCTGAAGCAGCTCTAGAGGTCCTCTTTTGTGAGTTTCTTTAGTTGTGTTATTGTAGCTGCCTTGATTTCCTGAACTGACTCAAAACACTTACTTTTTGTGGTTATTTTCACTTTCAAGAAGAGGTAGAATCTAACAACACCAGGTCCAGTGAATAAAGTGATGAAGAAACACTGAAATGTTTTTATGAGTCTGCCTTTCTGTTCGGCAGGGGCATTCACCACATTTTTGATCATACCTCATAAAGACACTCATGAAAGAGGGCTTCCAGAATTGCTTCAAAAAGTGCCAAGAACAATGGGATAAGAATGTTGGAAGCAATTATTTTGAGGGAGATTTAATGACAATGTATTTTTTTCTGTAAAAAATTTAAAAAATTTAAACATTAATTGTATGTTTTGCTCATTCCTTGTACATGACTTTCTTATGAAGTAAAAAATAAGGGGGTGTATATGGTATTGGTGCAGTAGAGACTGGTGGGAGTGCTGGTGAGAAATACTTATACATCTCCACGGTTTCATGATGTAATGTCCAGGCGGATATTAAATGGACTCCAACGAATTGTCAATGAGATTCTGACACTGTAAATATCTTGTTAACAGATTGCTGCAACTTACAAAAAAGAAAGCTTTTATGGACTTTATTCATGTGGTCACCACATTTTCTAGAGCCTTTTACAAACATTTAGATTTGTTTAATTCAAGGCAAAAACAATCTAGACCAGAGGAAGCTTCCAATAGCTCATGGGAGTTTAAATCTTTTCATGTGTATCACTTAATACAAGTCGATATAACAGGTTTTTCTTGCTTTTATTTGTTTAATGATTAATTAAATCAATTCCAGTTTATACTTTAGCCTATCCTAGTTTAGAGAGTATCAAAGAAGAACTTAACAAACTCAAAAATCAAGAGCAATAAAGGACTCAACTCCTAAGGTTGTATAAAAAAACAAACACCTCATCAATTTGCCAAATACATGCTATCACCAAACGTGCTGATGAATGCTTCTTCTCATTTCCCCTCAAAATCTCCTGCTCATTACACTCCTTTCTCCTCCTTTTGGTCTAGAACTAGTTTGCAGTCTCCACTGTGATGCTTTTAACCATTTGCTGTACAATTTCTCTGACCCCATTTATTAATTCCATGAGTATTTCCCGAGTTCCCATACATCATATGCCATAATCCAATCACATATAAAACTGGTCCTATTTCTATCTTCATGAAAGCTACAAGTGAACTGCCATCAACCGGACTAAATGAACGTCAGATCTATAGTTTGAAACTGGTTCGTCAGTGGTAGAGCAGTTGCCTAGCATATGCCATATGCCCTGAGTTTGATCCTGAGTGCTGCAAAAATAAAACAAAATAAAGTTGCATATGAAACAGGTTTCTTTCCTTCTTTTTCTAAAATTTTATTTTAACGGTACATTTTAGATGTACATAGTGATCAGATTTCTTCCTAGTGGTTTTTGTTCAACCAAATATTTGTAAGCTAGTTATAGACTAATATTTACTAACATTGACTAATGTTTACTACCCATCAAGACAAGATACTTGAGGGTTTAAAGACAAGTATAAATGGTCAATAAATACATAAAGAAATGTTAAACATCGCTGGCCATTAAAGAAATGCAAATCCAAACAATATTGAGATTCCATCTTACCCCAGAAAGAATGACCATCATTAAGAAATCAAATAATAACAAATGCTGGTGAGGCTGTGGGGCAAAAAGAACTCTTCTGTATTGTTGATGGGAATGTAAACTAGTCCAACTACTATGGAGATCAGTATGGAGATGCCTCAAAAAACTAAAACTAGAAATTTCATTTGACTCAGCTATTCCCCTTCTAGGTATCTTTCCCAGGTATCTGTGACAATAGCCATTGTCTCTATCAGCTCAGCCCCTCGAGTCAATGACCCAGCCTCAGGACATACAAACTACCCAGATTGTCTCATACTTCAAATAACTCTGTAAAAACCAGGCCAGAAGACAGAGATGGGGTCAAATTTGCGATTTGGACATACTGGTGCAGAACGGATTGAGGAAGGGGAGGAGAAAAACTAGAAAATTAGGAAGGCAATGATATAGTCCAGGAAACAAGTGTAGAGTCCTGGAATGAAGGTGTTGGGAGTAGGAATGCAAAGGCAGCAACAGTTAATTATAATTGTTGTGGGTATGAGATGACATAATGATTATTCATAAAGGGAAAGATTGCTAATGAAATACCATTAAAATGGGCAGAAGGATGAGCACTAGCAGCAGAGATGGAGAAGGTGTAAGAGCAGGGTGGGAGGTAAGTGAAGAGGTGGGGGAATCTCAGAACAGCAAGTCTTTTCAAGGAGGGCATGGTCTACAGAGTAGAAAGTACTATAGAGGTCGAGAGAGGGAAGGAGAAGAATATATTGATGATGTTGATTGGTTCTGGCAACATGGTGACTGTAAGAGCTACCTCGAGCAGGCGGGGGTGAACTGATGGGCATGGGAGGCAAGCTAAGCCTCCTCTCTGTTCTGGAGTGCAGGCAGGCACTGGGTGGAGGGTCGTTTCTATGAGATTACAAGGGCTGCTGGAACCAACAATATGTGAAGGAACTCTCACAAAATCTTGCTTTGATAACACAGAATCCTTCTGATTTATACTCATGTCAGCCTTGGCCCACTGGAAATGGTATGAATGCAAAAACATCAGTGCTTTGACTGCCCTTAAGTATTTTGGATATTCTGACTTCTACCGAGCCGATTGGGCCAAAATCAACTGAGAAATTATGCACAAGGGTGTGATAGCTAAATACTAAACGTTTACTGTCTGTACCAAAAGATAGGAATGAAAAGTTCTGCTAATTAGGTCCTGTTGATACTTCCATTTTTATGGCTAATTACCTGTTCTATTGAATGATATGCTTTATTAATTATCACTAGTGCTCTTATTTCCCAGCCTGTTTTTAAACATCTTAACAAAGCTTCCTTTATCTACTGGGTGTTCTTACCAGCCAAGATTTTGTTTATATGAAGAAATCAATAGACACATAGAATATAACGTAAAAATTACAAAAGCTACTTGCTGCCTTTGTTATTTCCATTAAGAAACATGGTACTAGCCTGGTCAAATCCAGAGTCAGAAGGGATGAAATTATAAAGAATATTTAGTACAGCCATTTTCACCTCTAGGAGACATTTTGGTGGAACATAGGAATTTTATTCTATGGATAAGACACAATTAGACAACATCATTGGATTTCTGTAATACTACTATAATTCTGGGTTTTAAAATTTTTCATATGTGGCCAGAATGACAACAGAATGTCTATTAAATTGTGTTGTTCAGAATACAGTAGACTTCTGGTTTCTAGCATGGTCAGTTCCAGGTGTTTGAAAGGGTGATTGGTGGTTGGGAAGATAAATGGAGCAATATCTACATTTTATGAATGGGAGAAACTAAAGTCCAAATAGGGAACAATAAGCTTCTACAGATTTGCTGCTTGTGGAAGCAGCAAGGCCCAACCTGGAATTCCAGTCTCCTGCTTTTCCCACTGGCCTCTACTCCATCTGGCCAGTGCCGGAAAGGCAGGGAACTCAGGCCTGGCTCCATGCGAAACCACACTTGCTTCATCTGGAGAACACGGGTTGTGGCAGTTGCCATGGTACAGGGTTTGTTGTGGTGTTTAAATGAGAAACTGTAAGAGAAGCTCCCACCCAGGGCTTGGCTTATGATGGTGACCCAATGAATGTCAGCTGCCTGCGACAGCACAGGGGTTGTCCTAATCCCAGAAACAAAGAATAGAATCCCTGTACACTGAAATGTGATCAGTTTTCACAACATTATGTTCTGTTTGCTATTTACACTCTCATTGCTGGTCAGTTTCATCTCAGACACAGTCATAGTTACATACAAACATCAAAACCATATGGGTAAAAACTACCATATGGGATCTTCTGATTAACAGAGCCTAAACCTACTGAGGAGAAGGGCAGAACCATTAGGAATATTCTGCTCCCATCACATTGTTTGAATACTCTGCGATGTACTGGGATCCTCTATATGCCTCTATTTTCTCATCTATAAAATGAGGATAAAAGAGTACCTACTTCTTGTGATGTAAAATGAGATGCTACCCAGAGGGAGCCTCTTTTAAATCCTCAATTATTGGACATTGCTACTGCTTCTCTCCCAGGCCATCACTGCCATCTCATTGCACAACTTGGTTTTAAGCAAGAACAGGATACACCAGCAGCATCTGCAATTTGTATGTGTTTGATATTTGCATTGCTTGTCAGTTGTGTATTCATATTCTCTCCTTTGCATGTGGTTTTATAAGTTTTATTAACCAAAAATGTGACGATCTTTACTGAGCCCCTCAAATCTGCTTTAAATGTTGTTATATGTAGTCCCAGCCTTCCAACATTAAAATGGGTCTTTTTGAAAATAGACAATGCTTTATCATTACTATTAAAAACAAAATATATAAGATATATTTATTATATGTTACATGACTTTGATAAGCATTATCTCACTTCAAATACGTAATGCACTTAGGAAGAAATGTCATAGTCATTAGTGCTAATTCACAGAATTTTCTGGTTGTCTCTCCTTCCAGTATGATAAGAATTCACTTTAGGGTCTCTTGGGTACTGAGATGGGAGAGATAGTGAGGTGGGTCACTTCTTGGCAAAGCCCTTAATTGCCAGTCCTCTCTCCCAGTGACAGTGGAAGCGCAGTGAGTGATGCTCGTCAGCCTGGGTCTCGGTGTGAGGATAACATGGAGTACAGCCCATTGCTTAGGAAATGATGGGCATGCAATGCACATGAGAAATAACATTTAGTGTGCCAAATCACTGCTTTTTGGGAGGCTATTATAGAAGCATATAGCCTTTCTTCACTGGTACAAGGAAGGAATATTATTATTCCCATATTACAGATGAAAAATGGAAGACTTAGCTTAGGAAACTTACCCAAGGTTACACATGCAGGAAGATATAGAGTCAAAATTTAAACCTAGGTTTTCCTCACTCTTAAACTGATGTTTCTATCTACTGACCTATTCTTCATGACCTTTTGGTTAGTCATAGGAATTTGCAGTTTTTGAAAAAAAATTTTTTTATTTGTCATGTTTTAAGACCTCTTCTTGAAAATCCTTGTCTGTTCTATGAAGGGGTCATTGCATGACTATTTGATAGGTTTCCAAAACATGAAAGGTTTTGGTCAGGGTTCCCACAACTAGTGTCTATGGTTCTGTGGTCCCCTGTGATGTTCAACTTTGACTGTCAGCTTGATTGGATTGAGAAATGCCTGGGAAGTTACTAAAGCATACCTTTGGGTGTGTCTGTTTCTAGACACAATCAGATCAAAAGGATTCTAGCTTCATTAGTGGATTAATTCATTAATGAGACCATAATTTGATGGCTTTAGTAAGAGGTGATAAGAGACTTGGAAGATGAGACTCCTTGAAGAGAGTGGAACATGGGAAAATGAACTTCAGGAACATATCTAGTCCCTACATGTTATGGCTTGTATCTAGATGTCCACCCGAAGCCTTGTCTACTCATAGGTGGGGAATTTTGAAGATAGCTAGATTAAGGGTGTACGAATGTGGATTGAGGGTGTGGATAATGGAAGCCCACCCTGAATATGGGGGGGCACCATCGATAGGTTTATAACATGATGGAATATAAAAGGAAAGATGGAAGGCAGGCTGTTGTTGCTGCTTGCTGCTGCTGCCTCCTGCCTGCTCTGCCATGGACTGTTTCTCCACTGTGATTCCCCTCTACCGTGCTACCCTGCCTCGGAGCCAGTGAATAATAGACTGAAACATCTACAAACTGTGAGCCAAAATAAACCTTTCCTCCTTTAATTTGTGGGTGCTGGGTCTTTTCTCTCAGCAATGAGAAAGTAACTAAGATGCCAGCTCTTTCCTCTCTGGTTCTTCCATTCTCTCTCTGCTTCTGGCTGCCACAAGAAGCCCTCTGACCACGGCCTGAAACTTCTGAAACTGCTAGCCCAAATAAACTGTCCCTTCTCTAATTTATTATTCTAAATTGTGTGGTGTTACAGCTGTACAAATCGACTAACACATTCTCCTTTATCTAAGGGAAGAGCCTTCTTGATTTCCCAGATTCTCCTGTCCCTCTTTTGTCAGTAACATCCAAAGTCTAGTCTTGGGGCTTGAATTTGAAACCCTGAAACCTGTACCTACATCTTCCCAGGCAGCCACATCCTTAGCTCAAGAAATTATCATTCTCTCTTGAAAAACCTCTTCATCCCTGACTTTATCCAGGCCCAAAGGAAGGATATTCCTGTTCATTACAGCTGTATATAGACTCCTAGGTACATTTACTTCTGTAAGATATAAAAGTACTATGTAAAATATAATAAAAAGTTAAGTATATAGCTGCTCATAAAAAATCATATTTTAAAGGCTGAAAATAACAGAAATTATAGTGAAAAATAGGGGATTAGGAAAAAAGAATCTGCAGGCTTACAGAAACATGCCAATAAGTTTTTTTTATCAATGAAAACTATCACTAAACTTTAAAATGCCTTGGATAGAAATAGCAAGTGCGATATTGATGAAGAGAAAATTAGTAATTTGGAAAGTAGATTTGAGGACATTAACCTGAAAAGAGGTTAGAAGACATAGAGGGAAGAATGATAAGGTTCCACTTTAGGTTTCCAGGATAAAATAGAGAGTATGTGGGGAACAGGAAAGTTGAAGGGACAATAACTGAGACTGTACTAGAATTTTTTTTTACTAGTACATGTTTATAGTATATACTGTTTGCATGCCTGTGGAAAATTGGTACATGGACATAACGCATCTTAATTCCCTTTTTAATCCCCTTTCCCTTCCCTCCCTCCTTCCTCCATCCATCTCTTGATTTCCTTCCCTTTTCTGGGTCCATGTTTGCATACGTAATGTTTGCATTCCTTGTTTGGAGCTGCTGCATGGACCTGACACACCTTAATTCCTTTATTCATCTCAATGACATCAGTTCTCCTTTTAAAGTAGATTTTTTTGACCAAGCTTATGACTGGAACAGGACACTGATACCCAATGGTGAAATAGATAAGCTGCTCATTTGCAAATACTGTTTTGCTCAGGATACTGATTCCCTCTATTGCTGCGAGTCTACTTTGCAAATCCAATAACAAAAAGCAAAAGAAAATGGCCTCACAGATGCTCAAAGATGACAAGAATAAAGTCATATATGTAAAGCAAGAATTACTACCTTGAACTTGTAAGAATTCAGATGGCTGGCTCTTACTGCCAAATCCACGGATACATCAGTCAGGCCCAGAAACCGGCACCTTTCCCGAGCATCAGCACAAGTGACTCATCATAGATTCACTACTGCGTCAAACACAGTTCCAGCCCACACCTGCATCATTATTCTGTTCTTTTGAATCTTGTTCTTTAAGAAAGCAAGCACTGGCTCCTGCGAGCAGGGATCGCCTGCTTTCTGCACTGGTGAATGCTCTATTCTCCCCGTGGCCAAGGTGTTTCTTGAGATAGACGCGAACGCCAGGAGGAACTTTTAAAGCCCATTGTCCAAGAACTATAACTTTTGAACCAAAAGAAGAAATAGAAAAAGAAAAGCATAATGTTTGAGAAAAAAGATGCAGTTGTAGTAAATTATTTTTAAAAGTCATCTTAAGATGTCAGAGTTAGTGATTTGGCCAATTGAAGAAAACAAAGAGATTCAAAACCTACAGATCAATTCAGTGAAGGTTCAGTTTAGAACTGACTTCTACCATGTGGACAAAACTGATGGTGGGATGTAAATAGTGTAACTGAACTAGCACAGATATTCCTATCAGAAGACCTTGATTTGAATCCTGGTTCTCATCAATCTGGCCATGCTACCTAAACCTTTTTGAAGCCTGATTTCCCAATGGGAATATAGTATGGTAAATATTGGTGATAATGTATATAACTTGCCATCCCACTTATTAGTATTACTCATAATCATTATTGTTGTCATTTATCTTCTCCTACCCTTAAACAGAAAGATGGAGAATATGACAGTATTATCTCATAAGTTTGTTGTGAGGGTTATCACATTAGATAATAAATAGGCTACACAGTTAGTGTTTATGGTACATGCCAGCATGGCTCCTACTATTTTATATCAAGTCATTTAATTCTTTAAACAATCCTGTGACGTTCTCCTCATTTTACAGATTAAAAAGTGAGGCTCAGAGACATTAAGTACACAAAACAACAGTGAATGTTTAAATTTTTAAAATGTACGACAGTGAAAGACGTATTGCTCTTAAGCCCCCTCAAAATATGCCCTCTCACTCAAACACATTTATCCTATTGTTCTGGCCACTTTCTGAAGCAGTTTGGGAAGTGCTGTTCCATTTGAGTGTCTTCAGTTGTGCTGCTGTGGCTGCCTTGATGTCCAGAATCAATTCAGTGATCTTTCATGCGCATTTTGACTTTGGAGAAGAGCCAGAAGTCACATGGTGCCAGGTCTGGTGAATAAGGTGGATGAGGACACACCATAATGTTTTTATGAGCCTGCCTTTCTGTCGGATGGCACTTAGTAGATGCATTCACCATATTTTTCATCACAGCTTGAAAAGACATGAAAGAAGACTTCCAGAACTGCTTCAGAAAGTGGCAAGAATGATGGAATAAGTGTGTTCAAAGTTCAGTGGGAGTATTTTGAGGAGGATTACTGGCAGTGAGTCTTTTACTGTCATAATTTAGAAAAAATTTGGACAGTTAGTATGTATTTTGATCACCCCAGGTATATGTATGCCCTAATGTCACACCGATGTAAGAGTTGAAGATGCACTATTGTATGTGAAGGGCAAAGTCAGCTCCTGACACAGTAGAATCTCAACAATAGGCAGTGTACATGATGCGGGCAGAGAGAACTTTCCTAAGTGGCTGTCTTGGGATGATGGCTGGGTGGAAATTCTACATTAGTCAGCACTCTAGTACTGATAAAGTTCCTTCTTTCAGGGAAGATGGGTTTCTTGGTGCCTGGTTGACAAAGACAACATCTCTGAGCTACAAGCTGCAAACAAGAGTGGACATATGTTCAAATGGGGGTTGGGCCAAATCCATCCCTGTGGTTCCCAAATTAATGATACCTGTCTATGAAGAAATTGAATAATTGTCATACTTAGAACATTTCCACTTTCAGTCTTGAGAGAATGATCAGTCATACAGCCTGATCTTAGATGCATCTTTGCAGAATAATCATGCTCTTGAGGCTCACAGTGTCATCTTAAGACTGGATGGGGAAAAAACGCCTCTCCCGTAAGTTATTTTTTGATGGACCAGCATTAGACACAGTAAAGGCAGTGATATTTAAGTTGAACGGGGACAGATGTTTAACATATTTTATGTAAGAACTGTAGACCCAGTTAACTGCCAAAACAGGCTATTTCTTGAAACACTGGACAGATGGAACCAAAGAGAATACTCCTGAGTGGTCTGAACTCCTCAAAGTGACCCTAATTTAAAAAAATAATTAATCCTGATCAAAGCACTTCAGTGATTTTCAACTCTTTTTCTCTGTACTTTGTTCACTCTGTCATGGCTACAAAGGTATTTGGGATTTTAAGTTTCTCTGTGTATGTGTGTGTGTGTTACACATGTGTGAGTTACACATTCCTGCTTTCAAAAACATACTTTGTTTTATTTTCTTTCTATCATTCACTGTGGGAAAAGAGAGTGTGCTGTGCACATTGTTGGCTGTCTCCCCAGCATCTGCTTCCTTTCCGATTTCCATTTGGGGACCTGTGGTTGCAAGGACTCTGACTCCCCGCCCAACTCTGCTGGGAAATCTGTTATTGCTCCTTTTTCTGTTCATGGTAAAAGGCTACAGTTTCCAAGGGAATGGAAACTGTAGCCTCCACATGATCTGTTCCTATGTCACCCCTGCCTCACCTACTCCCCTCACACTGGTCCTTTGCATCAGCCCCCAGTTCTTCCTCAAATAGCCGGGCAGATTCCCCCTTGTAGTGCCTTCTGAACTCCTCAGCTGTTAGGGGACATCTCTGAATAAAACAAATGAAGACCTTGACTGAGTCGACCCCCCCCCCATTTTTGCACACAGAAAGAACATTCTGATAAAATCTGTTTAATTTTAAGCCTTCACTATTACATGTTTCAAGAGGAGTTTGCACCAACATTCTGCCCTGGCAAGAATTTTAGAGGATGTGTATGAAGTCTTTCTTCTTGGGTTCATAAAGAACAATGTGTAATTCAGTTGTGGAGAGAAGGCTTTGTTGAAAGCAGTTGAAAGAGTTATTTACTGGGTGGGGTTTCAAGTCTTGCTGCGTTTACACAGCGTTGGCTATTCTGCTGATATTTAATGAAAACTTAAAAATAAAAACATCTGGAAAGTGTGCCAACCGATGCTGACTTTACCCGTCCAGCTTTCTGGCTTGCCTCAAGTAATCTTAATAAAGTATGTTAACTCAACCAGGGTCATGAAAGAATTCATATTCTATAATCTAGACCTGTCCACTACTATAAGAGTTTTGGGAATAGGCCAGTGAATTTAATGGAGTACTTAAAATAATACTCTAGGAGACCTAAATTTTCATAATTGTACAAGAAGTTGTACTTCACATATGTGTTTCTAACATGACGCATTTTTCCTAGAATTCTGATTGTTGTACTTTAAAGGAGCTGTGGTTAGCAGAAGCAAATTTAAATAGTTTTCAGTTTACAGATGACCCAAGATGAAGTTTCTGCAGCTCATAGTTGGGAGGGAGGGTGCTACCTGTCTCTTGAGTATGCCCTGTAATGATTCTGTTTAATTTCCTGTGGTAAAGAGAGATTTTGAGTGGAATTTCTTCTTAAGGGATTGTTTGGTTTAAACCTGATCCTCTCGAATGCTTTCCTAAATCCCTCCTTTGAGGATTTGGACTCTGGACTCACCTGAAGGTATCATTTCAGTTCTTGGATGAGAGACACACTCTTCATCATTCCAAAGAATCCCAAAGAGTCCTTCTCTGTCACAAATGGCACTAACAAGTGTACAAAGCCCATTTTGTTCTGTGGGAAATGAAAATATATTTTTCACCGTGCATCACTGGGCTGAAATAGGAAGACCCTTCACCTGGACATTAACTCAAGGCAGAATCATTAATGTTATTAGCAGTCAACACTGCTGTTTGTGCAGTTGGTGTTCAGAGTATCTGGGTCTCATTTTATTCAGTAATATGATACTTGTACTTACTAGCAAACCCCATATGAACTTCTTGCTATCAAACTCAGCTAGGAAAATTAGTATTCAAACCAGAGAGCGGAAAGCCAAGGCCTTCCTACTTCTTTGATTTTTGCCTTGGGCAATTAGTGGAGGAAAAAGACCTCCCAGTCCACCTGTCCAAATTCTCCCCATTACCCACAGGAAAAATAATTCAGTGATAACAATGAAGAGCTAGTGTTCAGACAAATTCCTCGGGAAAATATCTATATCTATATCTATATCTATATCTATATCTATATCTATATCTGTATCTGCTTAGCAATACAGGGAGGGGTGACTCATTTTGAATCAGAGCACATAAGATCCATGCAAGTCTAGTTATTGGAAAGTAACAGGCTAGACATACTGCTCATAGAAATAAGAATTTCTACACACTGTGAAGTTAAACAAACAACCCCAACAAATTCAATTAACTATTGTGTGGCACAACTAAGAGTAATTTATGATAAAAACAAAACTAAATAAGTCACCATTAGGAGAACTGAAAACTACAGTCAAGTAAGACAGCACAGTATGATGTTTGAGGTATGATCACAAATATGGGGAATGTTTAAATTTTAAAAATATTACAGTAAAAGACACCATGCCATTAATCCCCCTCAAAATAATCCCCCTCAATTCAAACACACTTATCACTCTTGCCACTTTCTGAAGCAGTCATGGAAATCCTTTTTTCCTCGGTATCTTTTTGTGAATGTCTCAATGTCCTGAATCAATTCAAAAGGTTTCATTTCTGTCAAATGAAAACACTGTAGTGCGTCTTCATCCTTCTTATTCAGCAGACCTGGCACCATGTGACTCCTGGCTCTTCCCCAAGTCAAAATGACCAGGAATAGTAAATGATCTGTACCAATTTAGGACGTGGAGGCAGCCTTAACAGTGCAACTAAAGACATCCCTGAAAGAGGACTTCCAGAGCTGCTTCGGAAAGTGGCAAGGACAATGGGATAATTGTGTTTGAAGTGAGGGAGGAATATTTGAGGGGGACTACTGGCTACATGTCTTTTACTGTAAAATTGAAAAATAATGTAAACATTCACCGCATTTCATGATCATACCTCAAAGCTTGGTGCTTCCATGGCCAGGTGGTGCCTGAATGTACGAGAATTTTACAGTTTGGCGGAAATCTGCTCGGCAGTCAGCTTTCTTAGAATTTAGGATTAAAGTCCAAAGTGATCCTTCAGTTTCAATAAATGAATATCAAGTTTTAGAAACTCCGAATAACTGACTTACTGATATACTATTAAGTAGCCCTTAATCATGTGAAAGTTTATGGAATTATAAGTCACTCATGAAAAAGACCTAAAAGAAAACCAATGTATTTTAGAAAATTTAGCTTCTTATTTTGATAATTGTAGATTTACATGTGGTTGTAAGAAATAGTACAGAGAGATATTTTACCCAGATTCCTTCAATGGCGATGTCTTGCAAAATTATGTTATATTATCATAACTATGATATTAACATTCATACTATCAAGGTGCAGAACATTTCAGCTGAAAACCCCTTATGTGCCTTTTTATAGCCATGTCCACTTCTCTCCTACCCTTAACTCTGGCCTACTAGTAATTTACTCTCCATTTCTGTAATACTCTCATCTTGAAACTGTTAATGAATGAATGTCAGAGTATGAACATTTTTGGAAAAGTGTCACCTTGTTTTTCAGAGTCTCTGTGTCATTTTACATTCCCACTAGCAATTGTGAGATTTCTTCGTATTTTCTCCGGCATTTGGAGTTGTCACTGCTTTTTCATTTTAGCCATTCTGATAGATGTGTAGTGGTTTCTTACGACTTTAGTGTGTTTCCTCAGCAGCTAATGATGGTGAACATCTTTCCAAGTGTTTCCTTGCTATCATCGCATCTTCTTCAGGGAACTGTCCTCTTAGGTCTCATGCTCATCTTCTAACTGGCGTGTTTGGTTTCTACTGTTGAGTTTCCAGAGTTCTTTTATAGACTAGGTACTGATCCCTTTTGGATATATATATTTTACAAATGCTATTTCTTAGTCTACTGGTTTTTTAAAAAAATCCTCTCACAGGGTATTTTGTAGTGTAAAACTTATAAATTTTAACGAAGTCCAACATTGTTTTTCCCATTTGTGAATCATAACTTTTGGTGTTGTGGCTAAGAATTCGTTGTCCGGTCTCAGAGCCCAAGGGTATTTTCCCCTTTTCCAAACACGATTTTTATGGTTTTACATTTTATACTTAAATCTGTGATTAATTTTTGTTAATTTCTGTATAAAGCACGTATGAGGTTTAGGCGAAGGATATTTTTTCTTTTTCTTTTTTTACCCATATATATCCACTTCTTCTAGCACCATTGTTGAAAAGTCTTTTTCTCCTTGCAATTTTTTTACTATTTTGCAAAAGCAGTTATGATTATTTGTGTGGATTTCCAGGTTCTAGAATTCTGTCCCACTGATCTATGTGTCTATTCTTCTGACAATACCACACAGTCTTGGTTACTATAGCTATATGTTTTGAAACTGGGTATATTGATTCCTCACAACAATTAATCTTTTCAAAATTATTTTAGCTATTCTAGTTCCTTTGCTTTTACATATAAATTTTAGAACACAGTAATTTTGTCTGTATGTATAAGACATGCTGAGATTTGGATAGGATTTGCACTAAACCTGTATAAAATTCAAGAAGAATTAACATCCATGAATACACTATGTCTAGCCAGGTATAGCCCTCCTGGAACCTGTAGAGTATGTTGAGGCCTGATTCTCACGGTCATGGTATGGGGGGCACTTCGGGAGCTAGATAGGTTCTGAGGGTGGAGCTCTCGAGGATGGAATGAGCCCTTATAAAAAGAGGAAGAGATAATAACATTTCTTTCACTATTCTTCTCTTCTTTCTTTTCCTTCCTCCTCCTCCTTTTTCTCCCTCTCTGTCTCTGTTTTTGTCTGTCTGTCTGCCTGTCTGTCTGTCTCTCTCTTCTTTCTGACGTGTGAGGACACAGTGAGAGGGTGGCCATTCCTGTGAACCAGGAAGCAGGTCCTTATGGGGCATGAGATCTGGCACCTTGATCTTGGACTTCTCAACCCCTAGAACTGTGAGAAAGTAATGTATCTTATTTAAACCACTCAGTTTATGGTATTTTCTTATAGCAGCCCAAGCTAAGACAGTGATTGTATCATATTGCATTCCTATCAGCAATATATGAACATTCCAACTGTTTCACTTCCTTGCTAGCAGTTTCTATCATCAGCTTTTAAAAATGTAACTCTTCTAATAGGTATGTGGTGCTATTTCACTGTGGTTTTGATTTACATTTCCCAAATGTCCCCAAATGACATTACACATTTTTCATGTTTTTTTTTTTTTTTGCTATCTACATGCTTTGTGGTACAGTGTCTGTTCAAATCTTTTGTCTATTTTAAATATTAGATTGCCAGTTTCTACTACTGAAATTTAAAAGCATTTTAAATGTATTCTGGATACACATGCTTTGTTACATACATAATCTACAAGTATTTCTTCTAATCTGTAGCTTGCCTTTTCATTTTCTTAGGCTTTTACAGAAGTTTTAAATTTTAATAAACTTTAGTTAATTTTCTTTCATGGGTTGCGAATTTGGAATCATGTCAAAGACTCTGCTGTGAAAATCTTGTCCTACATTTTCTTTGGGATATTTTACAGTTTTAAATTGCACATCTAGGTCTAGGTTCCATTTTAAATTAATTATTGCAGTTAAGTTCATTTGTTTTTTGCATATGACTGTCCAATTGTTCCAATACTATTTGTTGGAAAGTCTGTTATTTCTCCATTGAAACTTCTGGCCTCTTGTCAAAGATCAATTGACCATGTTTGTGTTGGCAAGTTTTTGGACTCTGTTCTGTTTCATTGCCCCATGTCACTATTCTTGTGTGCTCTACAGGGGAAATTTTGCTCTCCCCATGTGGCAACATCTAAGGACATTTTTGGTTGCCATAAGCAGGAGGAGAGGAGAGAGCTGCTGGAATCCTACATGTACAGTCCAGGGATAGTGCAAAACATGCTGCAATATATAGGATGACCACCACACCAATGATCTGGTCCCCATGTATCTATATAGTGCCGAGGGCAGGAAATTCTTACCTATTCCTTTATCAATATCAAACTTTCACAATCACTGTAGTTTTTGAGCAAGTTTTAAGATTGGGTATGTGATTTCCCTAACTTTATGTTTTCCCTTTCAAAATCGTTTTAACTATTTTATTTATTTATTTATTTATTTATTTATTTATTTATTTATTTATTTTTTTGTGGTGCTGGGGATCGAACTCAGGGCCTTGTGCTTGCAAGGCAAGCACTCTAATCACTGAGCTAAATCCCCAGCCCCCAAAATCGTTTTAATTATTTTAATTCCTTTGCTTTTCAGATACAGATTTCAGAATCATTCTGATATGTCTATAATAAACCTGTTGGACTTTTTAGTGGAATTGTATTAAACCTAGATAGTTCGGTAAGAACTGATACTTTTACCACGTTGAATTTTCTAACCCCTGAATTTGTATGTTTCTCCACTTATTTATATTTTTTAAATGTCTTTCATCAACATTTTTCAGTTTTCACCATATAGATCTGGTTCATGTTTTATCATATAACATTTATACTTGGAGCTATTGCAAATAGTATTATTTTTTAAAGTTGTAGTTTACTACTTTATATTACCAATGTATTTGGTTTTCTTAAGTTCTTACATCCTATGACCATTTTAAACTCATTCATAGTTCCAAGAATTTTTGTATAGGGTTATTGGAATTTTCTACATAGACAATAGTATCATCTACAAATAGTGATAGTTTTATTTTTTCCTTTCCCAACTGGAGGCCTCTTCCCTTTGTATTGTCTCATTGTACTGGGTAAGATTTTCAGTGTGGTTTTGAATAAGGGTAACAAAAATGGGCATCCTTGCTCTGTTCCTGACCGTAAGGGAAACAGTCTCTCACTAGTAAGTATGATGTTGAATGTAGTTTTTTGGGGGGATGGTGGTGCTGGGGATTAAATTCTGGGTCTTGTGCTTGCTAGGCAAGCACTCTACCACTGAGCTAAATCCCCAATCTCTGAAAGTAGATTTTTCATAGATGCTTTTATCAGATTGAGAATATTCCCCCATCCCTAGTTTTATGATTATTCTTATAATGTTGTATTTCTTCGTAGCAATCAAAGTGACCATGTGGTTTTTCTTCCTTAGTTTTCTAACGTGGCAGATTACGTTGATTGATTTTCAAATAGTGAACCAGTGTTGCGTTCACGAGATAACCCCTCTTTAGTCAAGGAATGTTACTACTTTATATGATGTTGGATTCTATTTGCTAATATTTTGTAGAGGATTTTTGCATTTATGTGCTTGATATTGGTCTGTAGTTTCTATTTTTCATTTTGATATTAGGCTAATGCTGTCTTGATTAAATGAGTAAGGAAGTGCTCTCTTCACATGCCTCAAGGTTTCATTCATTTTTACAAATATTCTTTTTCTTTCCATTGCTCACAATAATTCATATTGCTGTATTTTCACATTTACTCTTTTCTCAATAATCTCTAATCTGCTATTGATCCCATCCAGTGTATTTTTTATTTTAGTTACTACATTTTTTCATTTCAGAAATTTCTAATTACTCCTTTTTCGTATCTTCTACTTTTTTTTTTTGGGAAGCCATTTTTTTTTTATCAAATGTGAAATTTGGTATTTTTCACATTAATTTTATATCTAGTACTTTGAAGCGTATTTTGAACATTTTGAGTTTTATATTATAAAACTCTACATCTTGTTTAAATTGAATGAAAACTGCTTATATTTTTGTGGTAGCAGATAATCAAACTGGTAAGATTCAGGCCACAAATTCCAACCTAATATCTGTGGGCACTGTTTCTAATGTCATTTTAGTTTTCAAAGTCGTTGCAGTGCTATTTGGATCTGTTCCATGAGTGTGTCACTCAGTGGTTGGTTTGGGACTTTGGACACGGCCTATGGGTTCATTCAATCCTCAGTCTTTGGCATGCTGATTAAGATCAGATTCATGAATGCATAGCTTGGAGTGATCCCAAGTGCTCACAAACGCTATGTGTTTACTCTTCTGAGTCCCTCCCTGCTACCTCCTTGGTATTCTTCCCTTTCCCAGGACTCCATTTTTTCACCTTCTGGCCCGACAACTGAGCTTCCATTATTCTTTCCACCATGCATGCCTGTAACTTCACTTTTGTCTGGCCCATATGGCAGGAGGACTGATAAAGAAGAGAATGAGGGGAGGACTGCCCACATGTCTGGATCATGTCTCCACCTAGATCAGAGGGACATATTCTTTCCTCAGAGTTTTGGTTCCTCCTAGCTCCAGGTAAAGCCTCTGTCACTGCCCTCACTGGATTGCTTGGGTGGCAGGGTGGAGAAAACTGAGAGAAGGGGAAAAGG
Source organism: Hystrix cristata (assembly GCA_004026905.1). Lineage (NCBI taxonomy): Eukaryota > Metazoa > Chordata > Mammalia > Rodentia > Hystricidae > Hystrix > Hystrix cristata. The sequence goes on from PVJO010013666.1 coordinate 29,438, forward strand.
GAGGGAGGGAGTGAGGGAGGGAGGGAGGAAGGAAGGAAGCAAGCAAGAAAGGAAGTGAGAGGTCCGTTTTGCATCTGAGTGCTAGGAGCTGACACTTTCTTCTCTTCTCAAGCCAGAGCAGAGGCTGACTACACCCACAGCTCCTGTTTGGGTTTTAGGCTGTGCTGTGCTTAGGCCAGTGAATACTAGGGAAAAACAATAAACTTACCACCACTATAGTAGTTCAAATTCTAGATCTGTTTCACTGATTTTCCGGAGTCCTTAACTGCTCTATGCATTCTGTCCAGGTCGATAGCTGTGTTCAGAGAAGGCCCAAGGTAGGGTGTGGTTCCTCTTTCTTACCTGGACTGGGCATCCCAAAACACGCACTTTAAAACCTATATTACACTATCATGAAGTCTTAGGCCATACTTTGAATAAGAATCAGTGGTCAAAAGCAGGGTGTTTCAAACTCCAATATTTCTCAAAAAAAAAAAAACCCACCAAAAAACCCAAACAAACAAAAACCAGAAACACATCTGTATATTTATCAGTCTTTTAGTCAGGACCAGGTACCACTAATCAAAACACTAAACAAAAAAAAAGGAAGCAAAGCAAACAAACAAAAATCATGTGACTCAAGTCTTAGCTCCTTTAAGCATATTTCAAAAGTGGTATACCTGGATGATATTACTTTAGCTCTTGGTCTAAATGTACTCAAGACAGTGATTAAAAACAGACTTTGGTTTTTATCCAATGTTGAGAAAAGAAAAAGTAATGTAGCATTTGCTTTGTTATCTTTCACGACACTGCTTGAAAGACACTGTCCATTCTGCTCAGCATTGTTTAAATAAAACATTCCTCTTTGAATTTCATGTAAAGAAAAGGTTTACTACCTCTTATGAACTCTCATGCTTCTTATAGGACTAAGGTTTTCTTTTGATCCTGGCTTTCAGGAATCTCGGAACCTCACAGAGTCTTTGTTCCGTCACACTGGCTCTCCTCACTGAGGCCTCCCAGAATTATTTTACTGATAGAGACTAAGGCATAAATGAATACAATGCAATGGTAGGATTATTAGTCTCCACTCGGTTTTTCTTTGCCATTTTCTTTGTATTTATATTATGCCCCTTTTAAAAACTAAAGCTTGAATGAAATAATTATATTGAACCTTGATATGGAATATATGGGATTTTACAATGCAATAGCTATCCTTTTTGTTTGTACTTGAAATTCTCCACCACAAAAACCTAAACTTTTTAAAGATAAGTGAAATGATTATATAGTATCGCATTGGTATTTGGACTAAAAAGGCAATGATTGAAATAGCTAGCCATGGAAGAAATTTAGCTCATTAAACTCTAATATACATTGTTGAAGGTGCCATCATAAACCAGGAGAAAAAGGGAAGATTCTCAGTGTGTGTACAGTATAACTGGTTATGAATTAGCACTTTGTAGAAAAAAGGTTTATTTTTGACTAAAGAGAATACCTCAAAATTATTTAATTTGCCTAAGAGTTCAGTGGAAAAATTAAACAATATGAGATGTAATAGAAATACAGATGTTTAATTAACTATTTAAAAATATTACGGTAAAAGATACACTGTTATTACTCTCCTTCAAAATTCTCCCCCCCAACTTGAGCACACTTATGCCACCATTCCTGCCACTTTCTGAAGCAGTTCTGGAAGTCTTTTTTCATGTCTTTTCCTATCTTCTTTTATGTTCTGAGCTGATTCAAAAACATTTACACAGTTTCCGTCAAATAAAAACATTATGGTGCTTCCCCAGTCACCTTATTCCCTGGCTCTGGCACTGTGTGACTTCTAGCTCTTCCTCAAAGTCAAAATGACATGAAAAGGTAAACATTTGAAATCAATTTCAGACACTGTGAGGCAGCTACAACAATGCAACTAAAGACACTGCTGAGAGAGGACCTCCAGAACCGCTTCAGAAAGTGATGGGAACTGTGGGACAAACGTGTGTGAAAGGAGTGGAGCATGTCTTTAAATGTAATAAATTTTTTTAAAAAATTAAACATTCAACATATTGATCACACCTCATAAGTATCTATAAAATAAATGACTATTGAGTCCTTATTTGGGGAAGAACCTTTAAAGGTAAAAACAAAAAATAACTGTGGAAGGTCAAAGATTTTGTCATATAAACACTTCATGTTTTGTATTTTGAAAATTAAAAAAAAATAATTAATAATCCAACAACAAACTAGGCATAATATTTGCAACAAATACCAGTGGCAAAGAGTAAGACTTCTCTACCCATATTAAGCTAATGTGAAAAATAATCGGTAAGAGTCAAGTAGATAAACAGTCATCTTGTTAATTTACAAAAGGAAATGGCTAACAAACATGTAAAAATGTATTATTAAATAACCTATTAAATGGAAATCAGAATGCCTGCATTTTACTTTAAAAATAATTTAAATTGATTTTAATGTGTGTGCCTGATTAACAATAATTTTTATAGATTATGGGTAGTCTTAAAGGTAAAGACTGAGAAGAGACAGAATAATTACAGTGTGACCACAAATGTGTCATAGGAAAGGAAAAATAAGCACACAAACAAATATGCATAGAGATTTTTTGAAAGCTTATCAGTAGAAATTTTTATCAAATGAGATAAAAGGTAATTTATATTTCATTATGTATCATATATTTGTATGTGTGTAAGAGACTTATATGTATTAACTACTTAATCAGCCAAAAATTTTGTATGAAAAGTAGTAAGCAAACATGAACAAATTCCTTTGGAAGAAGAGAAGTCCCCCACTTTAAAACTGAAGATTGCCCCAAAACCCAACTTTTCTACTTCTCTGAATGTTCTTAACATTGAAACCAAGCATGCTGTGTCTGTGTCTAGACTCAGATGAAAAGTAAAACTAGAACCCACCTTTTTGGGGGGGTTATAAGATGACATATGACCAATCCCCTCTGCTTTCTTTCTCTTTTCTAAATGTGTGCACTAAACCACTGAATCTATCAGCTACTGTGATTTCTCAGAGTCTTATCAGGTTGGGGGTCAAGCTATCTAGGTCCTGAGGGCTGCTTCTGTGAGGGTGGGTGGCATCTTTGCTTTGATTTAACCTCTTCCTTACCATGAAGATTTGAAAGAAATCTAGCAGAGCTTCAAGAAATTAACTCTTGGGAGTAAGGTATTTTGACCAGCACTTCAGTTCATGTGAAATACATTCTTTCCTTTTCACACCTTTAAAGCACTATACCCACTTCCATCAAATTCTGGAAAGAGAATTTTGTAGATTAGTGAGGAAATTAGAGTTTATAAGAGTAGAACTTGGAGGGCAACAGAAAGGTCATGTTGTCTTCCAAAATACCACTCAAGTTTAGGGCTCAATAATCACTTAAGGAAGGTTCTAAAATATGGTGTCTTATGCTGAACATGTTCCATTTGTCCCTCCAACACGACACCCCATTCTTCTCTAGCTCTGTGCTGATCTTCATGGACTCAATCCTTGGGCTCCTTTGCCCTCTAACTTTCCATTGGATGAGCATTAAGAGATTGGAGAGCAGGGTCCTGGTGCTTATTTCTCTGGCTCCTTCCTCTGCAGTTAGGTGGTCTCTTTTTCCTGAAGGTCTCAACTCCTGTCAGGCCTTAAGTATAAATGGTCCCAACTTATGATGGTTCAACTCACAAATTTTCTACTTTATGACATTGCAAGAGCAATAGGAATTCAGTAGACACTGTGGTGTGATTCAGTCTTTTTCCCCTTCTGGGCATACTCAGTGGGACCCTCTCTTGCCATGCTGGGCAGTGGCAGCGAACTGCACCTCCTAGTCGGCCCTGGGCCACGAGGGGAAGCCACTGAGAATCTACAGCGCACTGTGTTGCTACGCTAGGAGGTTCTGCAGGTTCGTTCTATCAAGTGCTTTCTCCACTTACAATGTTTTCAGCTTAGGATGGGTTTTCAGTATGGAATCTATGCAACCACAGCTGCACTTTCCAGTTCCAGTAACTTCCTAGTTTCATACCTCTGCCCCTGCTCAGTGACTTAGCACCAACTGTACTTCCATAAACAGCAGCACTCTTCTAACAAATTCTCCTCGACTGTCCAATGAGAGGGAGCCATATGTGTCCTGCCAAGACCCTAAGCCATGCCTGTCTTGAGGCGCCATGATTTTCATCCCGTGTTGCTTTCAGATGCAGCTTGGCACACTATCTGCTGGCTGAACAGTAGTGATGGCTTCAGGATGAGGCCCCTGTACATGATCTTGCAGGATGAGCAAGCTGCATGGCAAAAGACAAATAAGCGAAGCCAGATGTGCACCCGGAAGTCAGTCAACATGAGTCAAAGGCAGGAGGCCGGAGTTCACCACCAAATTCTAGTGATTTTCTGACCTAAGTACAGCTTTAAAACTACTGGCCATCAATGAGCTCCAGCCAGAGATCACACTGACAATCCAATCAACTCAGCGTGCAACTGCAGGGTTCAGTAAGGGATTTTGGGTTAGGGAACCAGCATGTGGTGTGTGTTCACTACAACTGGAACATCCTGTCGTTCACTCTACAGATTTCTACATCTAACCTTCTCAACTCCTCACATAGCACGGGCAGCCCAGAAAGGTCAGGTGACTTGTCCTAGTGCACGGTGACATGAAGATGCAGGGCTCAGGTGTGGGCTTCAGGGGCTGAAGGCTTTGGAGACAAAAGCCTTGCTTTGATGCCCAGCCTTCTGCCTGGGTGGCTCCAGAGCACCTTACTTAACTTTTCTGTGCTTATTTTTTTCATCCTAAAGAGGATAAGACAGTTTCTAGAGTCCAGGTTCATTGCGACTACTAAAGAAATTGCACAGGGGGAATAGGTTTTTAGACTCATAAGTACTATAAAAATACAATTTATTCCTTTGATTATCTTTTTCTAATTCCCTTATACCTTGGAAGAGGCAAATCTGATTCCTGTTTCCACCACCATGAGAAATCCAAGAGCAGTCCCAGCGAGGACTGATTTTCCTAACAGAAATGATAACAGGAATGATACCAGCAAAAACAATAATAATTATGCTTCTAACAACAACCCATATTCCTTGGCCGCTTATCGCGTTGCTAGATGATGTCATTTAATCTTCATACACACCCACTCTGTGAGTAGGCATCATTGTCATTTTTGGATGACAAAACAAAGATTCAGAAAGTTTAAGTAACTTGTAAGGACACGTTGCTATTAAGAGCCCTGCTCGGGGTCAGCTCTGCCTCCTGAGCTGCATCATGGACTGGAGCAGTCGCTAGTCATACGTCACATAACACTCAAAATGTGGCTGGGGCAAGCTGAGATGTGCTACAGGTTTAAAACGCACACTGGATTTTGGAGACTTAATATGGGGAAAAAAATCTCATAATAATTGTATCTAGATTGTACATTTTGGTGATAAAGGTTTAACTAAAACATATTATTAAGATGAGTTTTAATTGTTTTGTTTAATTTTTAAAATGTGGCTACTAAAATATTTTGAAATGACAGACATGGCATGCATTAGTCTTCCTGCGGGCAGTGCCGCAGCAGAGCGAGAGCTATGAGAGATGTCAAGGGCCTTTGCTGGGTCTGTTTCGAAAACTGCACTGTGTGCAGCAGGAACAAAGCAAAGGAGACATTTGCTTTCGATAACATTTACAGAGAACAGTGATGGAGGAAGGGACCAAGCTATATTTATGTGGCTTCTAAAAAGCCACAGCTTTGCAGCTTTATCCTCACCGAGAGGGATCTGCTGCGCGGGACTGTGGTGCGCGCTTCTCTAAATATCCTGATGTTTGAATCCAGCCTGAAAGCAAACATTTCAAACCCTTTGGCAGAAGGAGTTTGGAGAGAGGTTTCCAAGTCATCAGGCCGGCAGATGATGTTTACTTCTTGTGACATAAGAGTCAAGTCAAATTTTATTTCACAGCAGTTACTTTCATGTTCTGAGAATAGCAAAATCCCTTCAGATGACCAAAACACTCCTCACAACCCTGGATTCCATGAGACACATCTGTGATGTTGTCTCTGTGGAAAACAATGCTCCATTTTCCTTGTCTGGGCAGGTCCTTTGGCCTCCTGACATGCTTCTTGTAATAGCCAAAGGGGTGTGTAGGCAGGTGTGTGTGTGCGTGTGTGCGCCTGTGTGTGCCTCTGTGTGTGTGTGTTTCTTTAAATAGATGAATCCTAGCCAGTTTCAAAGGGGCGCCATCAAGTTCTTTAGTGTGATTCGAAGGCTCATTGCTTCCTGCAAAATGCTTGGCAGGGGACAAAGACTTGTGGACACAATAAGTAATGTGTGCCCTGCACAAAGGGCTTCATACTTTCCAGAGTCCTTCTGCCCCCATGGTTTTGCTGGCTCCTTCCACATCTTAGTGGTGGAGATGAGGAGACAGAGGACAGGCAGGGTTCCAGCCTCAGTATGGCAGAGAATGAACAAGATTTGCAACCAACAGGCTCACAGTTACATTTTTGCTCAGTTTTTCTAATTGTGTGACTCTGGGCAAGTTTCTAACCTTCTCTGAGTTTTCTTTGACTTATTGATAAAATGTAGTTGACTCAGACTCTAAAGGCTATTTATGCTGTATGATTTTACTTATGTGATGTTTTAGAAGAAGTAAAACTCTATCAGTAATTTACATGGGTTAGGGCTGGGTATAGAAAGGGTCTGAACACAAAGTTTAAGCAAAAGGGAAAGTTTTAAGTTCACTAAAGTGTTCTGCATCTTCTTTGTGAAAACCCGGAAATAACTGTGCAGCAAAAAAGTGAATTTTACTGTATGTAAATTAAGTAGTTACACGGTTAAAACATAATAAAGTTAAAATATTGCTTCCCCGGAAGGGATGTTGTGGCATTCAAGTTTCTTAAGGACAGAGTGGGGCAACAACAAAACCTCCCTCTTTGTATTCCTACCCTGACTTTTCTAGGTCTGCAGCTGCTGGGGAGAAGTGTAGGAAACGGAACCGACCAAATTTAATTCAACATTTAAAATGGGTGAAAGAGGAAACAGGACAAAATCCAGGGCTCTAAGTGGAATGCTGCTGTGGTGACAGTTGACAATAGGTGGGAGGTGGGAACCGGAGAACCAATTTCTATGCTCCCTTCCACAGTGAGTTTACCAAGGAGAGAGCTTGCAAACCTTCCCTTTGTCCACCCTGCTGGCCCACTTTAACTCCCACTGTCGCCCCCCTTCCTGCCCTCCCAACTCTAAACTTTCTCACCAAGTTTCACACAGATCTAGTTGTTTCTTGGTTATTTGTTTCAGGCATCGTGCCAGCTGGCCTGATCTGCCTACTGCTACAGAAAACAAATCCCCCCCACCCCATTTCTCATGTGTTGCCGGCCTAACAAATAAACTACTGTCCACGTTTTACACTGATCCATGCAAACGACCTGTCCCTTTCCACACAGAACACTTACTGCATGCTGGGATTTTGAAAAGATGGAATATAACTGACTGGCAGCCATGAGGTCCTCTGAGTGGGCAAAGGGTATTTTTAGCTGCTAGGTTTTCATTATCGGCCACTGTCCTCTGTGGCTTTTGGTTTCTTCTGTCTTGCAGAGGGGAGCTGGAGTTGGCACATGAATCCAAGGCATGTGGCTTTGAAAATAATTAAATCTGTCTGAAGGGTCCCAGCTCTGGGTCTCAGGGATTTCCTTGTCACATCTGCATTTTTTGAGATGCTCTGAGTTTCTGATGTTCTGTGGTGGGATATGCAGAGAGAAGTGTTTCCTTTCCCTTTTCGCAGCTTGATGTCTCTTCCATCTTTGCTTGAGAAATTGGCTATTACTTGGTCAGTTGTCTCCCCACTTCCTTTAAGAAAGCGGTTATCCATGCACAAAAGAGAGAGTTTTAATGCTCAAGCATGCTTGGGAAGGGAGCTGGAGAATTAGACTATTTTGGTGACCTCTAGGACCAAAATCAGGAACTTCCAAGGAGTTAGTTTGTGGGGGCTTTTAATTAGAAGTGCTCCAAAGTGCTCCCAAGTGTTTGTGTCCCCATCAAGAGAAGTGGTCGAGGGAAGGCTGGAGGGCCACCTGCCAGTTTACCAGAAGCATACTTGAAAAAAGCTTTATGCATCCCAGAGGAATTGGTACTTTTTAAATTCCCCCAAACTCAAGACTCTGTGATTCTCCATGACTCTCTAAATTAGGGCGTAAGTCACGGATGCAGAGAGGGTGTCCAGCCAACCTGTGTTGGAAATTGGGTAAGATCCACCGGGCTGATTCCCCACTCCATTTCCCAGCCTTCTAGATTCTCCTGTGTCCCAGGAGACTGACCACATGGGCTACCTCAGTAGGCTCCTGTGCCCCCTTGCTTTGAGATAAGCTCAGCCACTAGAGACCCAGGAAAGTGGCAGGACATGGGGAGGGAAGGAAGGAGGACCATGAGGGATGGATTTAGTCCCAGCTCTCATGGTGGGTTTGGCACATGGCAAAAGTGTTCCTTGGACAAAGTCAGCTATCTCCTCCCCTCTTTGTTCTGCTTCCTCCTCACATCCTTTGGGGCCAGAGATCATTACGCTGTCCTCAAATATTCAGCTTGGGTAGGCTGTCTCTTTCCCAGCAAGATGTTGCCTGACACTCATATTAAGCACGCACTGTGTGCAGTGGGGAGGAGGACACAGTGTTTGCCCTGGAGTTCCTTCCAGGTTACTGATGGAGATACGAAGAGGATCTTGAGGAAAAACCACAGATTTTTGTTATGGTGGCTGTTGACTCTGTGGACTCTTTTAGCCCAGGAGACAGGTGCTGCCTAGACATGTGAGCAGGCCAGAGCAAATTCAACTAAAACTAAACAGATCATCTCTTACATGAACTCCGTCAAACTAACATCATCTTCTTTGGCCTTCTAGCAAGCCACACTGATTGATGGTTCCTCCTGGATGAGCTGTTTTGGCCTGGCGTTCAGATACGGCTTTTGACAGTGTTTATATGACAAGGCTAACTTTGGAGAAGCGACACACGGGGTATGAGTAATTTCTGGCAGCCACATGGTGATCTAGGAGGGTCAGGATCAGAGACACATAGTAGGGCCGGTGCCCAAGATAAGGTGGAGAGGGACACTGCAACGTGGGACACACACAGCTGCTTGGTCACAAAGCAGAGTGCTGAATTCTGCCAGGGGAGGGAACTGCCTGTAGGAACCTCTCTAGGAACTGAAGGTCATGCCCTTCGGGGAAGCTGCAGTGGAAAGAAACGTGTGCTCATATATTCATGAAAAGACACAGAGAGACACATAGCGGGCTTCACCCAGGCCTAGCTTTATGGAATTAGGCAATATGTGCTGTATGTACTTGGAGCATATCATTTCGGGGACTAATCTTCTCCCATGATAAAATAATCCTGGTTTAAAGTAAAAGCAACAGGCAAGTCTACCCTATTCAGTGTGGTGAATTTTCCTTTGGGCTCCCTGGCCACTTCTGATTTAGTCCATCAGAAACATTGTAGAAGGCAGAGCCGTAGAAGGTAAGGGGAAGCCCCACTTTTTTCTTAAGATTCCTCTTGCTCCCTATTATTATTTGGGTCTTAAATGTCCTCCAAAGGCCCATGTGATAGCGGCCTGGTCCCAGGGTAGAACTATTAGAAGCTGTTGAATCTTTAAGAGGCGAGGCCTTTAAGTCAATGGACGGGTTCCCTCAAAGTAATTGTAGGGCCCTGGCTCTCTCCATTGCCTCCTTTGTTTCCTGGCCATGAGGCAAGTGCTTTTCTGTACTGTGCCTTACTGTCACAATGTCCTGCCTCACTATAGGGCCAAAGCAACAGGGTCAACTGACCACAGACTGGAACCTCCAGACTGAGCTAAAACAAATCTTTCCTGAGTCGATCATCTCAAATATTGCATAACAGCAATTGAAAGCCTACCAGGACAGTCCCTAAGGCTACTTAAGATCATACGTTACATTTCTTGGAACAAGACAGACTACATTACCCGTCCTTATCCGCAGGAAGCGCGGCTCTGTGACGGTCCTACCACCTGCGATGCGGGAAGAAGCGACTCTCACAGCACCGGTTCCTTTCTCTGAGCCTCTTAAACTCAGAGTATGCAGCGGGGTCAAGGGGACAGGGGGTCCAAGGTAAGACGCGTCTAGGTCCCTCACTCTGTCCCTTTGGAAATTAATCTCTGTGTGAGGGAGAAATAAAAATGACTGAGTGCAGCCCCTGAGATGTGCCGATGTATCTGCCACGGCAGGCAGTAAGCTCCCCTAACTAACGCAGTTCCTGTGCAAATCTGCCCCCCACCCTCTCAGAGCTCTGTGAGCTTTCCAGAATGGGAGTCCTGGGGGAACGCCAGCCTTTCTCAGGTCACGACAAAGAGGACTGACTTGCTTTACAAATGCTGACTCCAAAGGGCCATTCGAAGGTCTTCCCAAGAAAAGAAAGTGGGACTAGTTGTTTCCATGGCTGCAAAGAGCAGCTTCCAGCAATGATGACAGGGAAAAACCGGTTTTACTCAATTGCACTGAAACGTTAAGTTTTGTCTCACTGCGGATGAACAAATGTATGTATTTTTCGGTGATGTAAATATATGCTGTAGGGTAAAACTTAAGATGCTATAGAAAGCATTTTTGGATCAAGAGAGAGAAAGCCTAACTCTAGTCCTTATGGTTGTCCCCTAACTAGCCGTGTGAAGTTTGGACTCCTCTCTTGCCTTTTGAAGGCTTCAGTGGGTATGTAAATGATCAAATAAGATACGATACATTAAAATAGGTAGAGATACCATAAACGGTAAAGGGATAGGTGATCCGGTTCAACAAAACGTGATCAGGATTTGTTGGAGGGTTGATGTAAATGAGATACAACATAGTCCGTCCCCCAAGATCTTCCAGTCTACTGGTGACAAGAGACACTTGGATAACGGACTGTAATCCCCAACAGGATAAAATAAGAGCAAACCATCAGCACTATGATCTGGATTGCAAAAGCTGCAGTTACTTTTGTATTTGACAGTAAGAAAGGCTTCAGCAATGTTCCTAAGAAAAAGGACAGAGTGTCCTAAAATGACTGATAGAGATATGTATGTCCCTCCCTACCCCATGTGCTTCTTTGGTTTCATTCCTTGCCACTCCATAAGCAAGATTCTATGTTCCTGTTATAGTCACCTACTTTGAATTCTTACATTTGCTACCTGCTCTCTTCTAAGTCTGTGTGCCTTCCCTTACTACTTCTTCTTCTAGCATACAATGTGTACGAATGTTTCATGCTTTAGCTCAGGAGCTGCCTTCTCCAGGAAGACTTCCTGGACTCCATCAGTCCAGGTTATATAATCCTTGTACCGCTGAGCATGCTATCAACTGTAAGTAATAGACAATGAACGATAACGATATGAACATATAACAGGAAATCTGGAGCCATACAGAGCAAGAATTAGTTCTGTGGGAAAGGTAGTAAGATTAAGACTTAGATTCAATTTTCCTGCAAGTCTCTTGGCTTTTGCCTCATGGTCACAAGACGGCTGCTGAAGAACCAATTCAGGCCCTAACATAAAATAAACAGGGGCAGGAAGGAAAGAACACACATCTCTGTGATAGTCTTACTTTTTGAGGAAAACCTTTCCCAGAAGTCCTAAGTCTAAGACTTTCCTGTACATCTCCCTGGCCAAAAGGTGCTCATATATACATTCTTTAACCGCAAAGAAGAGTGGAACGTGTTTGACATTTCTAGGGGAAGAGGCATGGAAGGAATGAGGAGAATGTGATTCTGGGAAGGCCAACAGCTGTGTGCCTTTGGGCTGCCACTGCCCCACTTGGCCCATCTGTACATTGTCTGTAATAGTTATACAGAGCAGCTTACCAGCTTTGGGGTGGGGGTGGGGGACAATTGTATAGTGTGGATGAATAAGAAACAAGCATTATTATTACCAATCCTTCTAATAGCAAAAACAACAAATTTAAATCAGCCCAGTCAGTGAATCGCTCTTTCAACAGTGCTTCACTGTCCAGTGGCTCCCTGGTGAGACCCCAATAAGTAAGACTTTGACCTTAAGAGTTGCCAGTTATGAACAAAACATACACAATCCCCAAGTCTCTACCAGGTGGTTAAACGAGGTGAGGAGAGTGAAGGGCAGAAATGTGGGAGCTGGGAGAAGCGAAACTTGAGACCTGAATGGGATACCAGATAGCAATATGTATCATTGGCAATTTGTTTGGTTATGAGAAACAGAACTCAAGTTAGTTTACACAATGGAGAACATTTACTCTCTGAATAACAAGAAGTCTCAAGGGAAGGCAGCTCAGGGTCAACCTTGCCTTGAGATCCCAAGCTCAGCTTCTCCAGGGCTGTGAGGTGACCTCGTAGCTCCCAGCTCTCCAGCACCAGTGTCTACTCAAAGACACATTTCACTGCTATGCTTTGGTTCAAGGAAAAAGACGCCTTTTTAGGAAGTGTCTCAGGAGACTTCTCCTTTTTTTCCCCTCAGGTGACACTAGGTTCCATGCTCATCCATCAGCAAATCTCCAGTATGGATAATGAGATGCTCCTGACTGAATTAAATCAAGTAAGATTTATCCTCAGTACCCACGGATGCCCAAGAAAAGTAGGATTTTTTCCCAAGGTAAAACAGTAGGCACTGGAATGACTGTTGGAAAGATAACCAGTGACATCCATTGCAAGTTGCCACCTTGCAACCAAGTGAATTGTAGTCTTAGAGTGAGTCATTCTGGCAGAGATATTCTCAGATCATACCTGGTGCTGCAAATACTCTGCATGAACAAATAACCTGGGCTGGAATACTTGTCAACTGGTTTCCTCTGCCACAGTCATATACAGAGGCAAGTACGATCCCTTAGAATTCCCAGGCCATGGACAGAGAATAATCTACTACATCGCCATCTCCTAGGTTACATCTTTGCAGGGGTCCAGTCAGCCATCACCAAACACCACGCACGATGCACCCTGTGCGAGTCCAGGGAAGCAAGATGTTGGCCCTTCACCCAGCTCTAATGCTGTATCTGAGCCCTGCCTTTTTCCTTCCTTGCTGGGCAAACAGTATCTCTCTTCCTATCTTAGTTGCTCAAAGACTTCTGTGTTCCAGATTTGGAACTCTCTCTGCTTCTTCCAAATGATGAGGCAGCATCTTCATCAAAAGTCTGTAATCTGAGAGCAGGTCTTTTCCCACCAGGTGAGAGAAAAATAGCTTTGGAATAGGTTTTGGTCTAGTTGGTCTGGAGGGACAATCTGTGTTGTTTACTTTCCATTATCCAAGGTATGTCTCAGCTCAGGCCTGGAACTACCTATAAGGCAGACATTTACCTGTAGACACTGAATTATTCTGTTCAGTCATCTGAGTCATTTTCATGAGATATTTTGAGATTCCCAGGCAAGGGTCAGCAGACTACAGCTCGTAGGCCAAATCTAGCCAGCCACCTGTTTTTGTAAATAGAGTTTTACTGGGACACAGGAACGCCTATTTGCTTACATATTTTCTGTGGCTGATTTTGGGCTGAGTTGAGTAGTTCCACAGCAATCCTATGGCCCTCAAAGTCTAAAATATTTACTATATTGCCCTTTATAGAAGTTTGTGGACCGCTGCCTGAGAAAGAAGGAGCAAGCGAGAATCGCCGAGTTTGTAAACAAGAGAGAAGCTCAAATTCATACACCAAACACAAGCTGCAGAGAGGCTAGAAGCCATGGCGGATCAAGGTGGGTCTTCCAAGGCCTCTGCTTAGCCCTTGACAAATTCGAGCCTCTTCTGGGGTGCTGAGCTAGGCCTCATCTTCCCAGGAAGAAGCACTGCACTTCACAAGTATTTGCATTCTCAAATGGGAGACCTGGAGTTGGTTTTCCAAACCAACTCCCCAGTTGGTTTGGACTTTAACTACCCCAGACAGGGGTGTTATTGTAATCTGACACACACATCCATTAGAGCTCCTCCGTGGAGCCACAGGACAGATTGTAAAGCACGATGCCACAGATCTCCTTGGTTTTCGGACAGGAGCCCAAGAAAGGCCACAACAGAAACCTGTTTATACAATTCAGGTTTTTCTTTGTAACATTCAGTGGATGTCAGATGAGCCATAATAACTCACTAGAAAAAACCTAAACCAGACAGAATTAGCTGCATAGGGTTCTAGCTTCCTACCTTTTCTTAAGCAAAAATGAAAAAAGGTAAAGACCTGGAAGAGAATATTGATTAAGCAGTCTTTTTCTAGACATGCACAAAGCACTATGGGTGCATTTTCTCACTCCTTCTTTCCAGGATACTGTGAAAAAGGTACTGTCGTACCTCAGAATGATGGAACTTCCATTAGCTTACAGTTGGGCAAAACAGCTAACATACAAAGTGTTAAATATCTTGTGTAATTTGTTGAATACTGTACTGAAAACAAAAAACAATGGTTGTACAGGTATGCTTTGGTTCATCTTAAAGTAAAAAAATTGGTAGGTTAAAAGCAATCTGTATATTTAATGCAATCTTAAAATACCAATAACTTTCTTTACAGAACTAGAAAAAAAATCCTAAAATTTATATGGAACCAGAAGAGACCAAGAATAGCCAAAGTGATCTTGAGGGAGAAAAAAAGAGCAAAGCAGGAGCCATCATAATTCTGGATTTCAAATTATACTATGAAGCTATAGTAATAAAAAACAGCATGGTGTAGGCACAAAAATAGATCTGTAGACCAATGGAAGGGAACAGAAGACATAGAAACAAACCTGTGTACCTTCAGCCATCTGATTTTTAACAAGGGGGCAAAAAAGAAGAGGGCTGGAGAAAAGACAGCCTCTTTAACAAATAGTACTGGGAAAACTGGTTTCCACACGCACAAGATTGAAACTAGATCCATATCTCCTACTCTGTACTAAAATGGATCAAAGACCTAGATACAAACACAGAAACTTTGAAAGTGCTGGGAGGTAACACAGGGGACGGTACCAGGCATAGGCACAGACAAGGACAGACAAGCAAACTCCGAACGCACAGGAAAATAATACCAAGAATCAGCACATGGGATTATATCAAATAAAAAATCTTCTGTACGGTAAAGGAAACAATGGACAGAGTGAAGAGACACCTACAGAATGGGAGAAAATTCTGGCCGTCTATTCCTCTGATAGAGGACTAATATCAAGAATATATAAAAAAAAATACCCAAAAAACATCAACTCCCCAAAACCAAATAACACAATCAAAATATGTGCAAATGAATGGAATAGACACTTCTCAAAAGAAATACAACTAGCCAATAAGTATGTACAAAAATGTTCAGCATTTTTGGTCATTAGGGAAATGCAAGTCCAAATAACTCTGAGACTCCCTCTTAACTCCAATCAGGATGGCTTTCATCAAGAACATAAAAATAACAAATGCTAGCAAGGGTGGGAGGAAAAAGGAACCCTTCTACACTGTTGGCGGGAATTTAAACTAGTACAACCACTGTGGAAATCAGTATGGTGATACCTCGAAAAATTAAAATCAGGAATTCCATTCGACCCAGCTGTACCTCTCCTGGGGATACTCCTGCAAGAGTTAAAGACATCAAACTATTCACACCCATCTTACAGCAGTGCGAGTCACAATCTGTAAACAGCCTAGATGGCCATCAAGAGATGAATGAATAAAAGAAATGTGATTACTGTACATGAAG